>CAKNWW010336623.1:0-11253 GCA_932074435.1 Andricus kollari | reverse complement strand
AGGATATAGAAACTTTTTGCGTTAGCAGATTTTGAATCCATTTTACTCAAACTTTTTCAGTCTTCAAGCACACCATGGTATAAAGTATATGTAACGGTTTTGTCGGAGAGCTTAAAGAAAGAAGTTGAGGAAAAAAAGATAGAACCACCGAATGAGATAGGTTATACAAAAGGGATCGGGGTGATGGACAATATATATGCTCTGAAGTATCTAATAAATAAAAGGATTAAAAGGGGAAAAGGTGCAATGATAGCAATATTCTTAGACTTAAAAGCGGCGTTTGACTCCTTGGACCGAGTCGAGATAGAAAAAGTTATGGTGAAAAATGGTATACGAGAGGGCTTAATAAAGAGAGCATCGGAAATTTTCAGAGAATAAAAGCAGGGTCAAGGTAGGAGAGCAAGTAGGAGATAGTTTTTGGTTAGTGAGAGGAGTAAGGCAAGGATGTCCTCTGAGCCCACTTTTATTTAATATATTAATCTCAGATTTAGAAGAAGAAATGAAGAGAAAGGGATGGGTAGGAGTTCGGATGGGAGAGGAAAAGATATATACACTGGCATACGCGGACGATATAATGTTGATGGCAAAGGATGAAGAAGGGATGACGGGCTTAATTACAGGTTTGGAGAAATATTTAGATGGGAAAAAGTTGAATTTAAATGTAGAAAAGGCAAAGGTAATGAGGTTTAGAAAAGGAGGGGGAAGAAAGAAAGAAGGGACTGGGAGATGGAAGGGAGTAAAGTTAGCAGAAGTAAAGGAGTTTAAATATTTGGGATATACCTTGTAAATGAATGAAGATCATAGAGCTCATATAAGAGAAAGGATAAAAAAGCGGCAGGGATAATGAAACAGATATGGGGAATAGGAAAAAGAAGGTTCAAGAAAGATTGGAGAAGGAGAATGTGGTTATTTGATACTTTGGTATGGCCGGTATTAGGTTACGGAGCGGAGATATGGGGTTGGAAGGAAAGGAAAGAGATTGCGAGTTTACAATAAAGGTATATAAGGTGGACGCTAGGAGTAGACTGGAGGACGCCTGGATATATGGTGAGAGAAGAAGCACAGAGGAATAAATTAAGTACTAGAGCGGGTAAGAAGCATGGCAATTTGAGACGAAGTTAAGGGAGTAGAAGGGAGGGGAGTTAGCGAAAAACTGTTTGAAGGAGGTAGAAGAAAGGAGAGGGAGGGCAGTAGAACTAAAAATATGGGAAGAAGAAAGGTGGGAGTTTTTTATTGCTAGAGATGTAGGAGAGGGGAATGGAGTAAGCTATGAGGAATTGGAGAGAAGGGACAGGGAACGAAAATTAATGGAAAGATGGGGAATGATTGAGGAATCGAAATATAATAAATGGTATAAGATGATAAAAAAGGAAGGAGTACCAAAGTATTTAGAAAAGGGATGGGGAGAGAGAAGATGGTCGAGAATAGCAAGATTTAGATTGGGAAACGAGGTAAGGGAGGGGATGTATTGGGAAAAGGAAGAGAACAGAAAGTGCAGAATATGTGAATGGGAGGAGGAAACATGGGAGCATGTATGGGAAGGATGTAGGAGAGGAATGGAAGATAAAGGAAGCTGGCAAGAGAAGTTGGTAAAGATTCTAGGGGAGGATAAATTGGGTGAGGAGTGGATGATGGAGATGGAGGGGGCTAGAGGGCGAAGGAGAAAGAATGAAAGAATGGATGTGGAAAAATTGCAAAATGAAAATGAGATAGAAGAGATTTGAAAGTGAAGGAAAAAGGAAACGGAAGTTGCATATATTAGAAGCGTAAAGATCTGTAAGTAGTTATTATTATGTAATAGTATAAGTAGATTAAGATGCGGATGAGCTCGCTCTCACTCGCTCACCCTCTCGCTTTCGATCGCTCGCTCACTCTTCCGACAGTAAAATTGCGTTACATGAATAGAGAATTAAGGATATAGATATAAGAATGGATGTAAATAGTTGTAAATAATTGTAAATAGTACGGATAAGATAATATAAAGTTTGTAGATGGTCTTGTAAGAAACGGAGGTTATGTAAACTCGTAGGGGACACATTATGAATAAAGAAGAAGAAGAAAGAGCACATGCGTCTCACCAAAAAAAGGTACTTGCATTATTGAAAATGTGTTCCAGTACTAAAGTTCTTAGCGCAAATGGTTTTTCTTGAATATCTGCGTTCAACTCAGGGAGTACCTACATAACTTTTTAGTTTGGGCGGCAGTATAATAACCATATACGTAACTCCATACCGACCGAAAGGGCCCTTTTCATGCGGACGCCCGCACTAGGGTTGTTCTTATTTATACTGGGTGGAATTTTTTGTTTAGAACTTCTCTACTCTCACGCCCAGTTTTGTTCGAATGCCCAAAATAAATTTCCTCCAAATTGGAACGAAATCATTTAATATTTTGGGGGTCACGCAAAGACTATGAAATTTCCCATTCATTTAACGCTTTTTGAAAGTTTTTTTCATGAATAATCATTAATAGGTAATTTAGGAATAATCAGTTATCTGTTAACTAATTTACATATAATAATTTATTAAAAAATGACGGGGTATTCTTAATTTTCCGATTAATGATTATACACGGAAAAAATAAGTCTTCGAAAATTTCGTAGATTAGTGCTGGACTTTTGGACGGGCCATCATTTTTATGAAGTCTCGTATACTTCCTACAAAGGGATTATAAATTTTCACGGAAAAATTATATAAAGTCATGGAAGTTTTCAAGCACAGTCATGGAACAACAGTCTGGGAATTTTTATCAGAAAGATTATAAAAAAATGTATTCAGTCATGAAATGGTTATAAAAAAACTCTTCATATTTTAGAAGACTTGAATTGAATAAGGGCGTGATTCAGAAACGAAGAACTCGAATAGGAGTCAGGGAAACACTTCATGACTGTCTGCGAGAATTCGCAGAGGCGCGCTTAGTGACAAATTCACATTGGTATGAATATAGTAGACCCTGAACGAAGACTCAGTGCTCCCAAAACTCATATCTTTGCGCACTACGCATGCTTTAAGTCGGCAACAAGATTGGTTACCATTGGCTTGCTTATTTAAAATGATTAAATGTGCAAATAAAATTGTTTACAACAAAAAGTAATTGTAAAACGCATAAAGATATTAAGAATAATTAAAACTTAATTATTATTCAAGATAAAAAACGTATGCCTTCCTTTGAATTTAAAATCGGTCATTTATTTTTACAACTGGTCGCATAAAGGATTTAAATCTCTAAGATTTAGATGAAGGGAAAAATTATATTCACTTGCTACATTATTCTGATAGATATCAAATTCCTTCAATAAAGTTGCACGATTGTTTCTAAAACGAACATTTACAGGCTTCACAATTTGTAGTGGTATTAAATATTCCTACGTCGTTCTCAATCTTCGCGATATTACTTATAATACACTTATTTCTATTCAAAACAAATTAGAAGATGGCTATTATCACATTGCAAAAAACTGGATGTAAGCAGATTCTATTTTTAGGTTCGTACTTCTGCATATACAATATTTATAAAAATATTTAAATAAAATATAATAATGTGTCTCATAATAGAATAAAATGTGTGTTGTTTAATTCCAAATACATTTACATAAAAGCCATCTTCATATTTATAATTTTAATAACTAAATAAAAAGTTGTTTAGAAGTTAATTGAGTCAACACTAATACTTCTTGAAGCACTGAGAGGTCCCCGAGATATTACGAAAATAATTTCCTTATTTATTTAACAAAATTTATTATTTTGATATTGAATCTTAAATACATTTTGTGGATTGCTGTTAAAGTTGCTATTTCTCATCCAGAATTTCATTTAAAATAACTATGTTTTTAATAACATTCTACAAAAAGTATTTTTGAATCTATCTCAATAATTTTTTCATCTTTTGTGAATGTAAACGCAAGTAAGGTTTTGCCCAAGTTTAAAATTTTGTTTATCAATAATTTATTGATATAATTTGGTAAATACATCAGTTTTATGGATTGACTGATGATTGTTGACGATTTAGACAAGGTGATTTCTTCTACTCACCACTCAATCTCATTCCTTTCAAACCATGATCTTATCAGAATCCAATACCAGTTCTCCTTTAATCCCTCCTCTAGTGTAACTCCTCTGTCCATACGCAATCTTAAGAATATAAATGAAACTGAATTTCTTCAACGCCTCTCTACTTATGACTGGAATAGAATTTATACTGAAAAGGATATTAATAGAAAGGTGATTTGTCTGAATACATTTTTATCTTCGGCCTTTGACAAATTTGTGCCTCTCCATACCCTTAAAGCAAAGAAGAAAATCCCTCCTTGGATCACTTCTTATATCAAAGATTTAATAAAAGAAAGAGAGAAAAAACGTAGATTGGCTAACAGAACAAAAAATAGTATTATTCAAGCCGAATTTCGTAAATTGAGAAACTTAGTACGAACCAAAATTCGAGATTCATACAATAAATATAATTACAATTCTGCCAAAAACAGGAATAAAAATGAAAACATCTAACTTCTCTTAAGACGGCTTGGAATTATTCCTTCTAAAGACTTGGCTCCTGATAACAATTTCTCCCCTGCAGACCTTCCGACACCTTTAACTACAAATTCCACACTCTTTGCAAAAAGCACTCCTTCCCCGTCCTCAGTTCCCTCTACTTTTGATGATACTAAATTTTTTTTTCTGACATATCGCAAGAAGCCCTAATTAAAAAAAACTCTTCGAAGTAAAATCAAATGCTCAAGGATCTGATGGTACTTCAATCAAAATGATTCGCCTTGCCTTACCAGGCATTGGCCCTATTCTCTTGCGAATCCACAATTCATATCTGCAGGTGGGAATATTTCCTGATGCCTTGAAAGAGGCGATTATTTATTCGCCCTGTTCCTAAAATATCTAACACTATGTCACCCAAAGACTTCCGTCCTATATCCATCCTATGCGCATTGTCTAAACCTTTCGAATGCATTTTCCATCAGCAAACTTACTGCACACATTGAAAAAAAAAAACAATTTAATGGACCTAATGCAATCTGGGTTCCGTGCCAGGCATAGTACACTCACAGCTTCACTTAACCTTCATCCGTCTTTTTGGAATTTTGAATGCCGCGCTCACCAGTGAGCTTTAGTTACACTTACGACCGCTATTTACAGCAATTTCCGCTATTTCCGGCCAAAAGTTACTTTCTTTATTTTTATTTTTTTTTGTGCCACCTACTCGTAGTTGATTATATTGTAGTTTCAAGTCACAAGTGTAGAGTTATGTACTTTTTTTCAAGTGGAATTTTTTAAAGTGTCAATTATACTTGAGTATATTCTACTTTTATTCTAAATTCTAGTTTTATTCTAGTTTAATTGAACGAACTATATGTTGTTTAAATAAACAATTTTGATGAAGGTATTTGCCGAGTTGTATCAAAGTTTCTTTGCTTTCATGTCACTAAATAATTCACAAAAAGTAGAGGAAACAGCATGATAATCATGAAAAAACGTGGGCGGTCAACTGACCGCCCGCGCGATTGCCCGCGTGACTCAAGTTGGCGCGAACGCATGAAGTTTAAAGTAAATTCTGAACTTAAGCTGGCAATTGATAGAAGGGAAATAACGGTTGTTGTCCTTTTTGACTTTTCTAAGGCGTTTGACATAGTTAACCATAATGTACTATTAACTAGGCTCAAGTCGCTTCACCTCTCGAATATGGTTGTTAAATGGTTTGAATCGTATCTTAGTAATCGTTCTTAAAGAGTACAAATTAGCAATGGCGAGCGGTCTGCTTATGGAAAGGTTAAGAGTGGTCTCCCTTAGAAATCCACGCTTACACCCACTTTATTTAATATTTATACCTCTGAACTTGGTAGCGAACTTCGTCATTGCAACTATCACAAATATGCTGACGACTTTCAGCTTTACCTTTCCGGGCCTATTGCCAATCTTAAGAGCTTACTTTAAAAGGTAAAGGCGGATATTGATCTAGTGGTGCAGTGGGCCTTGACAAGTGGCCTCACTCCTAACCTTCCTAAAACTATGACTATAAGCATAGGACCTTCTTCCTCTCCACCACTTGAAACAATTGCAACCCTACCTCCATTCTTGACCGATGGATGTCTCATCCCCTTTATGAAATCTATGAAAGATTTAGGCTATATTCTTAATCGCTGTCTTACTTGGAATGAACAAGTTGCGGATATTGCAACGAAAACCTTTAGACTCCTCCAGCAGTTTAACAGGAAAAAAGAATCACTTCCTACCTCAACGCGTATCCTCCTAGTTAAAAACCTGATCCTTCCTTTCTTTAACTACGGCTGTGTTATATGACGATATTACTGAGGAGCTGAATGCCAAGCTTGAGCCTAACGCTTAATGCTTGCATTCGGTTTATCTATAACATCCCCAAAAGTGAACATATTACTCAGTATAGAGAAAGAGCAGAACTTCTTAACGTCGCCAAAAGAAGACAATTTTGTATGGGTAATTTGCTTTATAACCTATTCAGTAATAAAGCTCCGTACTATCTTCTCAACCTATTCCATATTATTAACAAAGATCAACCAACTCATTCCAAACTCCATCGAAGGAAAACAGCACTAAAAATTAAGTCACGCCGCATGCGTAAAATGCAAGGGTCTTTTGTTATTCGTGGTGCTCGCCTTTGGAACAAACTACCTATAAACATTAGAAATTCACCTTCACAATTTCACTGTAGAAAACTCCGTTTTTGATACTTATTCAACACATCGAATCCTACCCTCGAAATCCCACTTTGGTAACACTTAAATTCTGAATTAAAAATATACTGGGTGTCCCTTTTTAATCAATCCACGTGGGTAACTTCTGGATTGAACTATTTCAGAAAATATGTTTGAGACCAAATTTATTGGGCTTGGAGGGGGACATCTGCTGATGACCTCAAAATTGACCTTGAACTTGACCTTGAAGGTATTTTTAAGGTCAACTCTGTTTTTCGAATAGAAATCCCTATTTTTGACACTGGATTCGGAAAGAGCGGGAAATTTTACGCCTGAAATGATATTTTCAAGTTTGTTTTCGTGACCTTGATTAGATCAATTAAAGGTCAAATGCTAGAAAAACTGCCTGGTAGTTGTTTATCTAAGTTTTCTGGTGGAATGAACGTTGTGAAGGTACCTTAAGTGTCACAACGACCTTAAAAATGTTGAACTAGAGCTCATCTTTCAAGGTCATTCAAAGATGAGAATGATTGTTGAATGGGAAACTTTGATTGGGACACCGGATTCAAAAAAAGGAATAATTTAAGGTTAAAATTGTACAACGACCTTGACCTTAAGGTCAATATAGAAAAACCCTGAGATAACAAACATAATGTTGTAACGCCAGCATTACCATTAACCGATACTCACCACGAGGAGGTTGCTTGGTCGGATTTCGAGTAACCCCTAGCCCTGAAAAGGGCATATTTCGTGTAAACTTACTTAATTCATGAGATGTTCAAAATATGCACCATTTACTTCAATTCACGTAGTATGTTTAAGCATACTGTCATAATTCTTTCAATCATGTTTTCTCTCGTAGTAGGTCTCGTGCGGTGAACTACGTCTCCCAGATAACCTCAGAAACAAAAATCGAAATTAGGACAGCGTGCTTAAACGTTCTACGTGAAGTATTATTAAAAACCATAAGACATTTCCATCGACGAATCGAACTTTGTAAATAATTAAATGGTGCATCTTTTGAACATCTCATGAATTGAGTAAGTTTACATGAAACCAGGCCTTTTCAGGGATAAAGGACACTCGAAATCCGACCAAGCAACCTCCTAGTGGTGAGTGTCGAGTAATTCTAAAGCTGGCGACACAATATAATGTTTGTTATATTAGGGCTTGTGAGCTTGGAACTGAAAAGTTCGACTTCCAAGTGACATTCGATATTCATCTTAAGGTCAAGGTCGTTGTCACATTTTAACGATAATTATTCCCTTTTTTGAATATGGTGTCAAAATCAAAGTTTCCCATTCAAAGACCAATCTCACCTTTAAATGACCCGGAAAAACGTCCTCAAGGTCAACAAGTTTAAGGTCGTTGTCACACTTGAGGTACCTTCACAACGTTCATTCCGCCAGAGAACATAGATAAAAAGCTACTAGGCAGTTTCTTTTAGCATTCAACCTTGAATTGACCTTATTATGGTCACAAAGAAAAACTCAAAAATATAATTTCAGACGTCAAATTTCCCGCTCTTTCTGAATGCAGTGTCAAAAGTCGGGATTCTTATTTTAAAAAAACATAGTTGACCTTAAAAAACCTTCAAGGTCAAGTTCAAGGTCAATTTCGAGGTCATCATCAGATGTCCTTCTCCAAACCCAATAACTTTTGTCTCGAACATATTTTCTGAAAAAGTCAAATTCAGAAGTTATCTACGTGGAGTGATTTGAATGGGACGCCCAGTATATGAGTGTGTGTCTGAATGCGGATTTTCTTTTAGGTATGTATATTTGCGTATGTGTATTTGCTTATTTATATTTATAGTATACTACTGTTGATAGCCCGAATCTAATTATGTGTATTACAGTTTATTTTTTTACTCTAGTACAATACCTATTTTTTATTTCAATCGTCAAATCTGTCGCCGTCGCATTTCAATTGTAATATGTATCACCTGTTCCTTATAGGGCTATTTAGCCCTAGAAACTTTTCTTCAATGAACAGAAATACAACCAGATTTTTTGGCGGAAATGTGGCCACTGGTCAGTTTGACGAAAATAAAACTAGCAAAGGGCTACGCGAACAAACATCATCTGAGAATATGGAGAATCACGTAATTAACTTCGTTAAAAAATGTCAAGCATGGTAACGCGAAAATCTCACCCAAATTCATCCCAAGGTGGAAGCAGTCATTCCGGAAACGCCGACGCAGCCGAATGAGAAGATCTCAATGGACATACTTGGTCCATTACCGAAAAAAGCGAGTAGAAACAAATATATTGTATCCCTTCAAGATGTGCTCACGTAATATATAATTCTTATAGCACCATGAAAAACGACGAGCGAAAGCATACCAACTAACCTGCTAGATCATTACATTTACATCTTTTCTTCTCCAAAGCGAATCTTAACTGACGAGGGCGCTAACTTTGTATCGAAATTGGTGTAAAAATTTCAAGACGTACATGGCTGTTAACGAGATGAAATTGGGAAAAAACTTGAAACTAATATGCTTAACATTTAATACAGTAGTTCACGAGAGCACAGGCTGAACGCTGCTTGAAATGACCTTTAAAAGAAAAGCCAATTTACCATTAGCCTTAGCAACAACCACGTCATTAGCCCATCAGGAATTAGTAGAAATTTGGCGAAAAAGACATTAGCAGTATTTGGGAAAGGAAAGAACTGACATGTTAAAAACACAGAAACGATTAAAAAGGTAGCAAGATGCAAAGAAAATGATCAGTTATCCTCTTTTCGAATCAGGAGGTTTTGTATTATTGCATAATAATATCAAAGAAACAAAATTAGAAAGTGAATGGCTTGGACCCTAAACCATATGCAAACGCGTCCGTTCCTCTGATTATGAAACTTTATACAATAATCAGCATTTCACTGTACATGCTAATAGGTTAAAGCCCTACTATGAATAGCTCGATCGATTCATTTTATGTTTATTAGAATGAATTTAACTTGAATATCGCTGCCGGTTCTCTTGATCACATCTGCTAACGTTGCCCTCACTTCTCTCGATAGATCCACTATTTTCACCGAGGACTTTGGTACAGCGAAAATAAATCACACTACGTGGCGATTCATTTCATCCGTCGACACATACAAGATACGAAAAAATTATTCTCTTGCATAAATCCTTTTTGGAACGATGTAATTAATGCTTGGAACAATTTGATCTAGAAAATTTAAAATCCAGAATTAAACGTTTAAACAAGACATTTTTCGAAACAGAATCCGAAAGTGATTTAGATTATATCAACCACGAACTTGACCAACTATGTTCCCAAAACAAAAAGTTAAAAATGTCACTATAAAATCAGACTAAAGTAATTAGGACTATTTGAAATTCAGTCGCACACGATGTAGATTTTTTGTTTTCAAAAATTAAAAACATTATAGATTGTTATCACAAGTTATCCAATAAGACCAATGAGAACATCGAAAACATAGTAATGGCTAATCAAATCACAATCACGACAAATCAGAATCAAGTGAAGACATATCATTATTAATCGGTGCAATAAATGACAAAAAACAAGGAATTATACATCTCCAAATTCTTACTCTGAGTATACTTATACAGGGATTTATACAAAATCTAAGAGAAAAACAATGAAAAACATAGCATTCAGTCAGCAGAATAAAATTATCAATACTTGGTTGAGATTGCCGAGATAACTGTTTTATTGTTAAATAATAAATTTGTTTACTAAATTCAAATGCCGATTTTTGAAAAAGAAATCTATAAAATAAATTAATTAATTCCGATAACACTAGGAAAGAGGGATAATTTTATAACCATAAATCAAATTAAAATTATGTAATGATTAACGACCACAGAACTTTTTACATGCCTAAGTCAAAAGTAATCTTAGTTACTGTAAATTACTACTAGTTACCAAATTTTTTTAAAGAAAGAACCCTAACTATCTTCCAGCAGAAACTAAATCCTGTGAAACACAACTGATAAAAAAACAGCGGTAAAATTATATACGACAAAACGTGTCAGATTTATGTAATTATTATTGATCAGACTGTATTGTACGCTTTACACAACACGGACAGGGTGTCATTATGATTCTAAACAAGGAGGAAATTATATAAATTTACCGTGAAAATTCAAATAATGAAAAGTCAATCACCGGACCCGAGTCGAAATTTAGCCACTACTTTAATCCTATAACTTCTACCTTTGTAGGCGCTGGAGCAGCAAAGTAGGTTCAAAATGACCAGCGATTTCTACTCAATTTAGACCCTACATTGACGCTAAAAATGTCCGAAATCGGCCGTTTTCCCACGTTTAGCGTCAAAGTAGGGTATAAATTTGAACCTACATTGGTGCTCCAGGCCCTACCCTACATTGGCACTCCAGACCCTATATTCGTGCACCAGCCCCTACACTGGTAAAAATGATAATAATAGTAATAATGCATTAATATTTTTGACAAAAAATGTAAAATGACGTATAACATATATATTTCCCGTATTTTATTATGTTAATACAATATATATAATTAAAAAAAATAAGGTTAAACAACCACCGCAGGGTCTCACTGGGAGCTACTGCCATC
>CAKNWW010336615.1:566-10697 GCA_932074435.1 Andricus kollari | reverse complement strand
CGGATTGAGTCGGATTAATTTTTAAACGATTTGGGTTAAACGAAATGTAGAACTTTTTCGGATTGGTTCGAATTGATACGGATTGGTTCGGATGCAGATTCCGGAATGATTCGGATCGGTTCGGAAGACACGGAAACATTATCTTTATTTAATACAGTCATGGAGGCAGCAGAAATAAGATCACTTTTCCTTGATTTTAGCTTTCGTCGAATGTAAAGAAAATTTAAATCATATTCAAACTTGCCAACTATCAGTCGATTTAGAATTTAACCTTGAAAAAATCTGAAAATGGAGACTAGCAACTCTAATCATCAGACCCTGGATGAAACTTCAAATCTTAATAAATTTTGAATGTTGGTTTTGATAATACCACTCTAGAGTTGTAGCATACTCTCCGATTAGTCGTCAATTTTTCAAACTGGGATTTTAAAATACTTTCAAGAACATTCTGCCTTGTAACATGAAGGTTCTTGCATTAGAATGCATCTTCCACTATAATAGGTCTGCTTAAGATAGCTGAAGCAGATTTAAAGTGGTAAAGATTAATTTGGATGAACTTCACATCTTCTGATTTTACGCTCTTTATTTAAGAATCAGTGTCATCCAGTTGTTCCTAGGTCATCTGCTCTACCACTGTCCTTGCAAGCTCTTTCGGCTATGAAAATATTTTCATCTGGATCCTTCTCAATCCTAAATACGGTTTCGAGTCGACCTTCTTGATGCTTTGGACCACTGAAGAATCCGCACTCAAGACTAACTGGGTTGCCCTGGCGTCTTACTTCGCACCGATGATGGTCCACTTCTCCAATTTCAATGTGGGGTTCTGGAATAGCAACCTTTTGAGGATGAATGATGATTCCTCGAAAGTTCCACGTATTTATACTATAAACTTGGCTTGGAAAGGTCTTTAGAACCAATGGCTTTGATTCTTGCACCTTTCCATGATTTTAAACCGCCTAGTGCCTCGAGAAGTCATTTCCTAGAGATTTTGTTTGAGCAGATGACGGCAAGTAATTTGTTTTTAAATTAGCATTAGTTTCTGAATTAGCTCAAACCTCAGGATAATGTCACCATGTTTTACCCCAGCAAGCCTAGTTTCGAAGGCTGTCTCAATAACTATTGCTTCTTCTGAGTTGAGCTTCTCTTGCGGGAATCCCTCAGGCATACTATCCGATTTCAGATGTCTTTGAAGAGCGAGTCTAATAGTCACTTGGATCAACAACCCTCCTCCACTGAGACTCCCTGTCTTAAATAGGAGTGCTGCCATCAGTCTGGAGCCGTTTGAAGGTCCCTGGTTGAGAGGTTGTTTCGCTTTGCAAACAGAAGTTGCTGGCGACGGTGTCCCCTTCTGGCAGCAGTAATATATTTCTTCTCCCTAGGGCCTTTTTTTAGACCCAACATCCTCAAAAACTTAAGCCTAGTTTATGGGACTAATTAGAATCTAATTTCCAGCCATACCACTCATAGTGCTAGGAACTAAATAGGTGACTTGTTGGCTTAAATGCGTTTAACCTCTTCATTATTTCCCATCTTCTCAGCAGAAGTAGTTGTGTTTACGGGATTCATGTTCTTCACACGGGCAGCTAGGAAACTAAAGGATCCGTCCACACATAGCCTTGCTTATGGCCATAAGGTAAGAAGCACTGCGAGGTTGCCCGGTAATTGGGACACCGTATGAGTCATCATACCCTGGTAACATTCAGTCTTCGAGAAGGTAGTTAACGTCTTGGCTTCGGGAGCTGATTTGGGAATCGAGAGACATCCAAAATTCGCCACTTAGTCGAATTCACGCTGATACTTCCACTTTGCTAGCCACAAACTCCTACCCATCCAATGTCGTTCTCACTGCGGTTTCCATGTCCTCGCTACCAGCGGAAATTCTTAGGCCTCTTGACCGCGGACAGTAAAATCACCTTCTCCTTGGACAGGGAAATTTATTTCCCCACCGGAAGGAGTAGTCGAGTTCACGAGTCCCATAGAGGTTTTTCTGGATATTGTATCTGTGATATCTTACAACAATTCGATCGATAAACTGAAAATCATTTCTATTTCGAGAATCGGCTCTCCGTAGTAAATCAATAAAGACAGAGGAAAAAGATGAGAGGAGAAGAGAGAGAGAGAACCATTTTCCTACTGCAAGGAAGTTTATGTGTGGAAAATATTGATCAGGGGACAAGGAACTTTCACCGGATGGAGGAACCACGCCCTAGATGCCGATCTGACCTTTTCCTCCCAGTGGGATGCAGCAGCCTCTTGAATTGTACATGAATCTTACGACCGGGTACTTATTATTGATTACACGTGTCCAGAAGACATGAATCTTTCTTCTTCTCAAGGGAGGCAGAAAGTTCTCGAACAACACGTGAAAGAGGGTTGTACAGATCTTCGCCCACCCTGATATGAAAGGATGCACTTTTGTACCTGCAAGTCAGTGTTTCGTTCTGATTGGATTGCGGTTCCAGTTATTCTCCAGATCTCTGCTCGCGATTTGAATCCGAATTCCGGACCTTGTAAAAGCCCGTCAACCCTTCAGTGTCAAGTTTGTGTCTGTTCAGTCAGTTCCTGTTGGATATCAGTTCCCTGAGTGCTCCGACCTCTCGTCGGAATTTTCCGGACCGTCAACTCCCTACTAACCTTCAGTTCAGTTTCTGGTTCAAGTGCGAATTCCAGTTAGATTATAGTGTGGAAAGCACTCTCTGTTTAGAAGTCTTCATGATCTCTGTTCTCCAGTTTTCCAGTTCCAAAATCAACCCAAGCTCCAGAGGTCATAAATCAATCTGCAGTTCCAAAATCAATTTCTTTCCGGTACCAAAATCAACCCAAGTTTTAGTTGTCATAAATCAAGCTGCAGTTCCAAAAATCAACCCAAGTTCCAGTGTATGGTTCTGGGCAGTTAAAAATCTAGGTTCCAGTGTCAAGTTCCGTATACTGATAAGGATTACTAACTGGGTCAACAGGCGGTAAATGTCTTCATTCAACTCTCTGTCTCTTTCAAGATTTATTCTCTCCTTTGATACATATTCAACATCCATCCAAATCATCAGTTCTTCTCTTAGACTTTTTTTACGTGTGTAACAAATATTTATGTATGTTCTATCTTTCAGGACCCAAAAAAGTTTGCCGGACGGGTGGACAGGATGGACAGGCTGACGATTCTTATACTTTCCTAATCATGAATTATGAGAATGTAAAAATTTTTGCCAGGCCTTGTTTAAACAAATTTATTTTCAATTTAGAAAAATCGATATGTCTAGTTGTTCTCGAAAACATTTTTCAATTTTAAGAGGACGACATTGTTTTTTCTTCCGAAAAAATCGTACTGTTTATTTCTCTCTATGATTACAAAACTTTTGTTTTGCAAAATGTATCACTATTTTAGGATTGCTGAAGTATTATTTTTAATGTTTTTAATCACTCAATGGAATATTTTGTACCATGTAAGATGTTTTATTATTTGATAAGATAACTCACATTAACATGTTATTAAAATTTTATCAAAACAACCTTGGTTTTAATTTCTATCAAGTTTTTTTTATCTTTTTCCTAATACTATTCTTCATAATTTCAATATGAAAATAAAGTGGAAAAAATCATTTTTGCATACAAAAAATTAGAAAAAAAAGATGTTTCATAAATAAATGTGCAGTTAGATGGATATGATACATGAAAGTTCTTCAGTTCTAAAGTTTATGATTAGATATTTCGGAATGTATTACGCAAATAAGAGATAGGCCACGCAAATAAAAGAAAATCTTTATGTGGGACATTCCATTCGTGTGAGCATAGCCCAAAACAAAAAATTTTCGATTTTTCTTAAACTGCAAAAAAGGTTAGTACTATAAGACCCTATTGTAGGTTCAAAACCATAAAGTACCATATTTCATGGTTAGGGAGATACATGGGGTTATAGATGGTAGACTTACTTTTATAGATAATTTTTCAATTAAATGTTACTGGTAAAGAAATAAAAAAAAATTGACAAGCTTTACGATGGTGGTTTCGGTTGGACCCAATGACATTTCTTTAAAAAATGGTCTGTACACCTAATTGTACCGAGCAGAATGCTAATTTGAATGGAATGCCCAATATACTCTGCGTGCCATTTTTAAGCATTTAAGATCATTCACAATCTTTTAAAATAAATAAGATAGCAGCTTGTTTGTATATATATACCGCAAAACAAGTGATTCCTTTCTCTTTTGGTTTTATACTCTTCAGGATATTGCTGAAATAACGGGGTTGTTGATTCTGGGATAATGAGGAACACTGTTTCTGTCGCGTTTATAATCTCAGCAGTTTTCTTCTACTCTATTCGTAAGTAAAATATACGAGATTATTTTATGATCCAAGTACAATTTTAAATAATATTTATAGACTTAGAACAAGGAAATACACCTTCTACAAATAACTTTGAAGAAGCATTATTTATTATTCACAATCATTTCGTATTTCGTGTTCATTTTTACTATATTTAAACTAAAAATCCATAGTTCTAGTACCTAACGCCTAGGTACAAAATTATATTACTGATGACTTTGAAACACAATCATTTGGTCGGGAATAAGGTCAAAAAATGTTTTGTTAAACATTTCAAAAACTGATGAAATTTCACATCTAATGATCCCCAGTAGAGACATTTTTAAATGTTTGAAGATGATACATCACGTGATACAATACTTCACACAATACTTCTAGCTTCATTTCCAACCGAGTGATTGTGTTTCAAAGTCATCAGCTTTATCTTATTTTTTCACCTAACCTGGTACATTTGTATTGTTTTTTTACAGAATTAAGCTCGCAAGCAAATCACCGCTTGACTCCTCCATGTACTCCTCTAAGTGAAATTGAAGGCCTCATTGTTCCTCCAGGTAGGTCTATAATATACAATGGTGAACGCCTTGGAACAAATGATAATGGTGTCATTTTTCCATACCTGCAACATGGCCGATATACTGCACTAAAGCTGCCCTATAACACTCCTATTCACATTTCGGATGTAGAATGGCTTGTATTAATTTCTAACTGGATAGAGAAAGAGAGATTAGACCCAGAGTTGATACGAAGTGCTGCCAAAGCGGTAGAAATGATTGATGCTCACAAGGCTCGGTTCAATAATGAACTCCAGAGACTTTTTAGTCGACGAAATGGACATCAGAACAATTCAGGATTGCCACCCAGGCCACCTAGTACTAGCCGCAACTAGAATCTGAAAAAATGATGTTAAACTGTGGCATTAAATAAAATTGAATAAAATATAAACCTAAATGATGTATTCATTTCGTAGACCAGACCTGACCAGTATTCCTAGGCGAAGAAATTATATATAGTTTATGGATAGTGAAAAAAAAACATTTGTTTTCCACTGTGTATCATTTTTCAGCCAGAGTTATATTCTCGAATTAGCATCATGAATCACCCTTCACCCGCGCGTAAATTTTCTTATCTACAAGGAAAAATAATTTGTAAAGTAAGCCTAAAATGATAAGTAAATTATTATGAAATCATTAAGTAAGTATGTATTAAGTTTATCAAGCTATTTGTATGCCTCTTCAATTTTATTCGGTAATGAAGTTTCAATAATTCTATATTCAATATTTGGTACACTGAAACATTTTTATTCGTTGATAAAGGTGCAGTCATCTTATAAGTAGTACATTATATAATCGATAATTTAATTTAGGTATAAGGTTGAATAATGCTTGAAAAGTTTCTCAAACTGTGGTTATACTTTGGTTATACTTTGGTCCGGTCAAGCCTTGGTATAAATAACTATCCATTACTTATTCAATATGTAGGACGTTAGCCATGTCTTCATCAACATGTTGAAGCGTCTGCCAATGAAAAGAGGAGCTTTTTACGTGAATTCTTGTTCCTCTCGGGCAATTTCTTCTTTGGATTTGGGTTTTGCTGTTACCTTTTTTGTACCCTGTTTGGCAACAAATACATTATCAAGGTCTTTCAAACCTAGGTTGGTATAAAAGGCATAATTCAGAACACAGCTCATTATTGGGATAACATTGAGGTTGATTATGCAATTTTCGGCATTTTAATGTTGTATTTAATGCAAGAAAGGTAGAAATTTGGGGTAATGATCCTTCTCCTCCGCATAGCGGAAGTTGAGATTTTCTTTATCCATTAGTATACTCTTCAGGATATTGTACTCGCAAACGTTTTCCTTGAAAAGCTTGGCTAGCGGCTCCTAGATCTTCTGCATTCTATCTTCCTTCTATTTCTTTTCTTCATCCATAATTTTTCACAGGGGCCCGACCGAAACTTTGGTTCCATTTCGTTATTGATAGAAAACAAATGAGTTTTTACTAAACTTTGATCTGCTATCTCTAGATTTGGCCGAAATGATATAATATCTGAATGTACATTAATGATTGGATTCAAACGATTTGTCTTAATTGGCAGAACAAAGTAGAACTGAAGTTTCGATCAAGTCCCTGATTTTTCAATTTCCTTTTAGCTATCTTTGTCTTTGTCTATACCTGTTCCAGTACGACAATCCAATTCTTCTTCTCCTCTTCTCAGGTGAGGACTTGACCGTTATTTTCCCTCTTGAGCTTCTCTGCTATTTTCTTTGCTTTTCACTCATTGTTCTGCTCCTACTTATTTTCATTCCATTTCCTCTGGTTTTCCATCTTCTTTTTCCTCTTCTTTATTTCCACCTTCTTCTTTTTCCTCTTCTTTATCTCCATCTTCTCCTTTCTCTGCTGATCAGTCAGGATGGACTGAGCAGCAGGCTTTCCGCAAGAATGCAGTCACTTCCTTATGAGTTTTTGCTTCATCTTTTTTTCCTCCCTTTTAAAGAGAATAGCGTAAGACCAATATCTACTTTCTTCTCAAGCCACTGCTTGTGTAGCCAGGTATTCTGATCAGTCAGGATGGACTGAGCAGCAGGCTTTCCGCAAGAATGCAGTCACTTCCTTATGAGTTTTTGCTTCATCTTTTTTTCCTCCCTTTTAAAGAGAATAGCGTAAGACCAATATCTACTTTCTTCTCAAGCCACTGCTTGTGTAGCCAGGTATTGATATCAGTCAGGCTACGGAATTCTGCAAAATAGATCACTATAATCGCTAGTCTTGAGAAAACTGGGACGTCTTCGGAAATCCGATCGGATAATTCTTGGTTGAATTCACCGTTGTCAGTTTTTCAAACGATGCTCCGAAGTTAAGTTTTCATGCTTTTCTTGCAGTTTCCTCGTCAAGCCCGTATTTCATTTCGTTGCAGTCCTCTTCTTGCGTATTCCAGGCCTGATATTGTTCTCCAGGACTTCCAAAAACTAATTATATTCGTGACCGAATGTTTGCCTCCAGCTGACTACAAAATCACTACCAAGGAAAAGGAAGAGAGGTATCAAGCCCCTTAAAGGAGCTGCAGCGACTGTATCCAAAATGTTATGTTAAAATAATTTCCTTAAGATAGCTGCTCTCGGCGATGCGAATCTTATCAATGATTTATCACCTTAAAGCCATACTCGCGTGCCAAAAAGATGTCGTGCCCTGTGGCCACCTATCTGACGGTTTTAAGACGTAGCCAAAAGTATGATTTGCGGCAGTTCTACTGGGAGCCGGTGTCATTTCCGTAGACGGCAGTTGCATTTAGTATGTGATTGACACCATGAGCCCTCTCCTCTTGCCTTACATTATTGCCCCTATCTCTCGCAATTCGATATTCTGGAAGGTACTTATGCAGCAAACCTGGATGTCAAAAGCATAATTTCATTCATGTATTTCACATGGATGATCTAAAGATCTATGCTAGAAATTCACAGCAACTATATCTAGCTCTGATGATGGTTGAGGAGCACACTCGGGAGATTGAAATGGAGTTTGGATCAGAAAAATGCGCCCAGGTTAATTTGAAGCGGGGACAACTTAATGGCATCCCCCAAGACGCTGAGCTCGTCGACAGAAGTGCAATACGATACCTTGGCGCTGGAAAGACCCATACATACTTGGGCGTGCCACAGAGCCGCATACAGGACGTAATATCTATAAGAAAATGCTTCCCCATTCGAATACTAACGTCTCATCCGATAGATTTGGTCTTCCTAACTGTTGGCGAGGAACAAAGTATCTGCAACGAATATGCTTGCGGAATGCTAAATCTTAATTGTCTTCGGAACAGGATCATTCTAGGTACAGCACAAATAGTCGCGAATAGACGAGACCGTCTTCTTAAAATGATCAAGGAACACGAAGATGTGGGCAAAGGGACGTTTCTGTACAGAGCAGTGGAGGAAGCTGCTGAAGCACTTAGCATTGACTTCAATATTAGGGGTGAGCAAAATGCATCAAACATTATCCATCTCGGATTTCTGAACTTCGGAAGGCCCTGATCAAGAAAGCACATAATGAAAACCTCCGTGAACAGCTTCTGGACAAAGGGATGCATGGAATCTTCCATAGAAATGTGAAGGATCAGTTGATGTCGCATCAGCTAACGTTGGCTTTCTTCAAATCACCCGGATTGAAGTCGGACAGGAAGGGTTTTAGCCTGTCAAGACGGTTTTATTTCAACTTTAGCATACTGTCGCCATATTTTAAGCCAAGACATTCTCGATGATAGCTGCAGATTGTGTCATGCACGCCCTGCTCATCTAGGTAACAAACTATCCAGTTGTCCAACTCATGCGGGAAGGACGTACATCCAAAAGCAAAATGCGTCAATCCTGACAACCTCCGCCAAAAGCTCCTAGGGAAATAGAGTCACTTGTCTAAAATGAGAAGTGACGCATATAATCGAACTTTATATTCTCAACAAATGATTATGTCGCGAGGCCTGACATAGTTCTCTTTTACCTCGAGAAATAAACCATGCTCGTTATTAAATTTTCAGCACCAGCCGACAAGAACATCACAGCAAAGGAGAATGAAAAGAAAGCTAGGTATAAACACCTTATAAGGGAAATGCGAAGGATATACCCGGAATATTCTGTTAAGCAAGTCATCCTGATCATCGGTGCTCTTGGAGGTGTTAAGCTTTCACTAGTTGATAGCCTGAAAAGCATCGACGAAACGCTAGGATACTTTCGGGGAAGATGCATAGGGCGGTCGTCCTTGGGTCGCTCTTTGCCCTCATGGTGCATGAGACTTTCGCCGTAAAATTTTGTAGAATGGTCAAGTCGAGGATGACCCAGAGCAGAAGAACATGAGGAAGCGACATTAAGTCCAACCGCGGATAGCAGAGACTTCTGAGAGATGATCACCATTTCAGGATAAGGAGACACCTTCTTCCTTCGTGAGGATATCTTGGTGGAGTCCGATCTCTGAACCATCAATTGTTCAGTTTATGGTGCTGCGAGAGCTTTGGCTGACTCAAATCGAAGGCTAAAACCGACGATGGATTAAAGCACCAAAAGACGCTTGCATCAACTGAACAAGAAGATTGTATGTGTCCAGCTCTAAAAAATTAGGGTCAAAGCCTAAAAAAACCAAAAAGACGGCTTAATTTAATATTATTTAATAGGGAGTGTCTCCGCGTACCGAAAAAATCTGGCTATTTGTACTGAAATTTCGGTACACGTAGCCACGGCCTTAATAATAATACGTCGAAAAAAAATAGAATAACAATTTCTCGCTCTAACTTACTACAATGTTTTCTTACTCGATAAGATAACTAATGATCAACATCTCATAAAAAATGACGTAAGATCTTGATCATAAACACGGTTAAGGAAATCTGACTGAATCTATTTAGAAAATAAATGGGATACATTATTTTGAAATATAGCTTTTTCCCTATCAAAAAACGGTTCAGGGTATTTTTGTATACATTTGTGAAACTAACCATTTTTGTCGTTATTTATTATACTATCAGGAAACAGTTTAGTGGAATCAAACCCAACTAAATTTTTTGGTTCTTTCAACTAAATGTTCTGGTAGATGGAGTATTACTTGATTAGAGGAAACAACTTGGTTGGGTCAAGCAAATATTTTGATCAAACACACATTTTTTTGATTTAACCAAATATTCAGGTATATCCAAGCAGGTGTTTTTTGTTTCAAGAATATTACTTTTTTTTAGTGTATTACCTCTCTGATTAAATCTTTACCAAAAAGGACAATTTTTCAAAAAAATGCATGAATTCTCAACCAAATAGTCGAATTTTGAACTAAAGATATC
>CAKNWW010336607.1:0-10913 GCA_932074435.1 Andricus kollari | reverse complement strand
ATTCACAAGAAGTGAGGAATTTCGGTTTTTTTAATTCTTCGAAATTCTCTTGATTTTTTTTAGTTTACTTGCATTTTTGTAAACTGACTCAATTTAATGGATTCTTCTGAACTTTTCTTACTTTTTGTTCAATTTAGCCTAATGCCTTTTTGACTCACCTTGAATTACTTTCATTTTATCAAATCCTTTTGAATTCCCTTGAAAACTTCTAAAAGCATTTCAAACTTACTGAAGTCAATGAACACCATCATATTTTTAATTTTTTCAAATTCGCTAAAATTTTTCTTTAATTCACCATGAATTCTCATGTATTACATCGAATTCTTCTCATTTTCTTTAATTTCCTTCAAACTCACTCCTATTTTACTGAAATCAATGGAATTTTTTGGATTCAAACAATTTTTTCAATTAATTTGAATCGCTTCACGTTTCACTATAATTGTTTTGAAGTCTTATGAATCGAATTCTTTTAATTTCGTTTAAAATCAAAATAAAGTCACATTATTCACATTTAGTTAATTTTTGAGTTAGAAATTAGTCGCTATTGGTCACTTTTTCTGATTAAATATGTCACTCTTTTCAAGTAAATAAGGCTTGTCAGCTTTTAGTATAACAAATTAAATATATATAAATTTAAATTAAAAATTTTTTAAATCCGTTGACAAAAGATTCTATATTAAAATGTTACAAGATTACGATTTTGATCTTCAAATATTAATAGCTAGGGTAAATGAAAAATTAATCATGGACAAATCAGGTAAAAGTCAAGATATTTTGAAAATGAAGTTTAGAGGCCAGCCTGTGATAGTTCCTCTATTCCTTTGACGCGGCTTTATCTATAGCTCTTTACACAAATCTTTACAGAAGGATTTTTTTCTTTCTTTAGCGTAGCGGTCTTCTTCTTTGTGTACATGACCTTTAAAAATTTCCCAAATGCATATATATCAGCCCTCGAAATTTCCGGAGGGTATAGGTTAAAAGTGCACGTTAAAACCCTTTTGCTGCGTCGTTGCAGGTCTATCCTTCTCGACAAATAGCTTCCGGCGTTTTGAGCGAATTACTTCGGAAATGGAAATATGTATTCTGTATGAGACATCTATGAATCCTGGGTATCATTTCTAAGAACCTTATTACCAAAATAGGTGCTCCAGTTCAGCAAAATATTTGTCAAACTTAGGTGATTCTTAAAGGGTTTTTTTATGAGTCATATATTGATGAAAATGAAAGCAGCATGAATTGTTTGATTATGTAAAGCCATTTACAAGGTTTTGATTGAAATTCTGGTTTACAATAACAGGCAAACACTTTGTGAAATTGTAATACTGTGCTGAAAATAATTTTTTATCACACCACCATCATAAGTGTGATTTTAGGTACTGCGAACGATATCTAAAATCGCACTTTTCATCATAGGCCGTAAAATTTTTACTGAAGTTATTTAGGGTAATTAGTTTATTTATTTAGGGTACTTAGGGTATTTAGGGTATTTTCGTATCGAATTCTTACCCCACGCACTTATGATTGACTGGTGTGATAAAAAATAGTATGTGACACTCGGCCCCTAAGTGGCACTTTGCCTCGTGTAAATTGCAGTACTCGGCCGAGAAAGTGCAACTTAGGGTCCTTGTATCACAAATAAGTATTGTAAGATGTTGGTGAGAGATATTTTCTTGACATAACATTAACCAATTTATTATAATAGTTATCATTATTATTTATTTCACTTTTTTTCAGGAGCACTATTCACTCATGACCAAAGAAACAGCAGCACCGAGCTGGCCTTCAAATACGCTGTTTACAAAATCAACAAAGAGAGAATTATGCTGCCCAAAACGACATTAGTCTACGATATCCAGTATGTTCCCAGAGATGACTCTTTTCATGCATCAAAAAAAGGTAAGAGTTATATTTTTGAAAAAAAAAATAATATTGAAAAAAAACTATCAATTCAGCGGACTTGAAATTTCCAAATCCAACTAGATTCTTTCTTCGACCGTTTCATAAATAACTAAGTTATTTCATGTAGAAATTTATTTATGGCATACGGTTCTTCAGCAACAATAAGACAGATTGAGAGTATAAATAAGTCATTTAATAGTCAATTTTTACATTTGTTTGTATGAAAATAATGATGAAACAATTATTTCGTCGTATTTGATTAACATCGAATTATATTTCTTTAAAGACCTACATTAACGTTCAGAAAGATCTTTAGCATGAGGTAAAGAGACTTCTAGATTAGTTTTTTTATCAATTTCAATCCATTTTTTTAGAAGAACTGATGTATGTTTCATGAATTCTCTCTAAAAATGCTATAGACTAATGAAAGTGGATAATTATTTTGTAATCAGGCTATTTTAAGCTGATCTAAGTTTCCTTGTCTAAATTTCTTATCACTTAATTGTACACATCTGCCTATGAGAATTTTTATTATACCAACTTTTTGACAATATAAATGATAAAAATTATAATTGAGATACCATCCTGACCACTAAGACTTTTTGTACTGGTTGGTAATTAAGTCGTCTTTAGGTGTTTAAATATTTATTAAATCAAGGTAATTCATTGCCAACAATAGCTAACATAAGATATCATCTACGTACCGTTTGTAATGAATAGATTTGAACTTAAATTATTAAGATCTCTTTTCACAATGTCTTTAATAACTAAGTTTGAAACGATAGGAGATAAGAAAGAACCCACTAGAGATAATAAAATTTGTTTCTAGAAGTTATAATTAAAAGAGAAAAATGTATTATTAAAACCGTTTTAATTGCAATTTATAATTCATTTTTATATTCTCATCCTAATGAAAAGGTATTACTTTTATTTAAAATTTGACTTTGTCTGTTTTCATAAAATTTCCAAGTTTAGAGATCCCCTGAGTCAGGAAAAACGATTTTTACGAAGGTGTCTGTCTGTTGATACTATAACTTTCGAAAGACTGAACAGATTGGATTCAGCTTCGACACACTTTTAAGGCGTGAAAAAAAAAACATTTGTGAACCAGCCATTTTTGACCAACAGTTCTGATTTTATCCATCTGAATTGCTTGTCCTAAAAAGTTTTACAAATTTTCTTGAAACCAGATAAGATGCATAGTTTTTGAATTAACCGTAATGAAGCTTTTTGAAAAACAAAAAATTACATTTTTGGGCTAAACTATGCAACATACAAAAAAATAACAAATTTTTGATTTGAATAAGACCTAAGAAATCGTTTCAAACCTTTTCTAGTAAAACGCACAGTTTTTCTTTTGAACATCGAAAATGCTATCGAAAAAAAGGAAATTCAAATTATCAGCCAAACGACGCGAGATAAAAAGAAGGTCAAAGAGAAAATGAAGAACAGATTAACTTTACAAACGACAGGTCGTTTAAAAATTCGATAGAAGCCAATCACAAGTTCAAATATCAAATACAAAAAATAATCAGCGCATTGGGAAATCGAAAGTTTTGATATAAATATTAAATTTGTATCTATGTCACCTGCAACAGAATGGCCAGAGTGTAAAATTTATCACCTTGTCGCATTATAGGCCAACAGGATAAAATACTACATTCTACTGTTATCGTTACGAAAGTAGCATGCACATTGTTATCATGTCTAATATTAGATATACAGTCTGAACTATTGTCTGGCTGACTTTTATAACGTCGTCAGGAACGTATTATCCATTTGTGAGACTGGGTGTGAGTATTGGTGGCTCAAGTGCCCATCAACAATATCCACAATCCACATTGCCAAACCCATTTTTCTTCGCGAGATTCCTTTATACGCGGAAAAGAATAGTCTGTAGAAATTCACACTGGTAATAAGTAAAGCAACCTTTTATGTTTCCACAAAGAGGTACATAAATGAAAGGTAGCAGGCTATAAGAGCCTAACCCACATTTTCATAAATTGAATTTTTATTTTACTAAAAAATGCGAAAGTACTTTCGAGATTGCTGAATTAAGCCGTTCTCTGTTAGAACAACTTAAGTCGGAAAAGGGCAAACGGAGAAAATGCCAACAGAAAAATCAATGTTTTTGGAGGTGTTATGAGTAAATATCATAGGTTTTTAAAGTTCTTTTGCCGTATATCATCTTTTTAAAAAATTAGGAAAAATATAGAGAGACTATTATTACGATTTTTCAAGAAAATTAAACATTTTGCGCATAGGTGATACCTGAATATAATAAATAGCCAAATTATTATTTTACTATCAGTAACCAGGGCCGTTAGACGGGTTATTACGGCCCTAAGCCTCAGTGAAGTACCCAATAAAATAAGAGGTAAATTTACTATAAAGTTGGTCAGAATTATTGAAGATATATTTGAAAAATATAAAAAGGACATTCAGCATTTTATTCAATTATTTATAAAAATACTTAGAATAATACGTCATTGAATCAATGTTTTGTCTGCTCATGGGCCTTAATAAATTAAAAAATGGTTTGAAAGTTTATGAGTTGTTTATAAATTTTTAATCTTTAAACATTTTTAGGGTTTCAGAAGCCCTTGCAGTTTCCGTCGGGCGTAGATTCTTTCTAGAAGGCAAAGTAAGGGAAAATTATGAGGGGAGAAAAAATAGAGAAAATGAGGGGGAAATAGGAGAAGTGGAGGGAAAAGGAAGTAGGAGTAATTCCATGTGAAAACATGTGAAGAATTTCAGCTATTGTTATAAATTTTGTATGAAAGTTCTAGTATCTGTTCTCTTAGATGTTGAAAGAAAAACCCTAAATTAATTTTTGAAAAATGCAAAAAACTTGGGAGATAATCAAAATTGAAAATGTTGGTTCTTTTTTTTTAACTTTCATAACTTTGGTGGTTTTAATGGTGTTAAGGTGTATATTTTTTCAATTATTCCTAATAAGACGCAGTTTTGAGAAAATATATTTTTTTAAATACAACAAATTCTTGGATTTTTCAAAAACAAATTTTTAAACTGAATTTCTGAAAAAATGCACTTTTTATTTTCTTCAATTTTTTATAGATATAGCTTGCAATGTCTTCTATAATCCCTTCAGATATCATAATGGGAATTATTTCTCAAAAAGCAAGAGAGATCCCATTTTGATATTTACAGGGGTTTTATAGTACATTGTAAGCTATCTATAAAAAAAATTAAAAAGTTAGGAATAATTAAAAAAATAATACTCCATAATTTAATTAAAATCACCAGAGTTGTGAAAGTTCAAAAAAGTACCACAATTTTTAATTTAGAATATCTCTTAAGTTTTTTGAATTTTTAAACATTATTTTAGGGATTTTCTTTCAAGACCTAAGAGAACTGATACAAGAATTTTCATCAAAATTACTACCAATAGCTGAAATTCTGCAGATGATTTGACATGGAATTGCTCGTAGGAGAAGTGAAAAAAGATGTGGAGAAGAGAAAGAGGGGAAGTAGGTGAAGTGAAGGATTGGCGGGTGATAGAGGAAATAAGGAGGGAGTAGGCGAAATGAGGGGTGCAGAAGTAGGATGAGTGGGGGGGGGGGGCGAGTAGAAGTGAGTGGTAGGGTGAGTGAGGGGTAGGTGAAGTAATGAGAAATAAGGAATGGAAAAGTAAGGAAAGTGATGGAAAATTAAGAGGAGTGTGAGGGAAGTAAATGAAAATGACGGGAAGAGAAGCAGATAAAATGGTATAAAATAAGGAGAAGTAGTGGAAATGAGGGGGTAGGGAGAGTGCGGGAAAATTAGGGAGGAAAAGTAGGTGTGGTGAGGAGAATTGTGGAGAGGGGAAGTAGGAAATGTGATTGAAAATGAGTGGGTGGAAAGTGATGGGAAATAAGGAGAGGGGAAATAGGGGAAGTGGGGAAAAATTAGTGGCAAGAAAGTAGGGGGACTGGTGGGGAAAATAATGGAGTAGGGAAAGTGGGGGATATTGTGAGGTGGGGAAGTAGGGGAAATAATGGAAAATTATGACAGGAGAACTAAGGGTAAATAAGGGGTAGGTAAGTAGAGGAAGTGAGGGGTGGGTTCTCATGGTAGTGCGGGTGAGTATGGAAGGGAAATTAAGGGCTAGCGATACGAGTGAATTTAGCGAAATCAAAAGCATTCGATGAAATTCATAAAAATTCAAGTGAATTCAAACAAATTCAAAAATATTTATAAAATTCATCGCATTAATTTTTGGAAAGAAAAATTCAAGGGTATTCAGAAGAATTTGATAAAATACCTGAGAATTCAAGGTTAGTTTAAAAGACGTCAGGGTAAATTAAAGAATTCCATTAAACTGCGTAGAATTAAGTAAATTTCGAAGAATTAACCAAATTTATGTTAAATTGAGAAAAATGCAGGATCAATTAAATCAAATTAAATTATTTCAAATGAATTGGAACGACAAGTTTTCTATCCAAAATATTCCCTTGATAAATTAGAAATAATTAAAGTGAAATAAATAAATGGAATTAAATAGAATTAGCTGGAATTAGTGAATGAACATCTGATGAAATTCGTGAGAATTAAAGGTTATATTAAAAGTGTTCAGAATGAATTAAAACAATGAAAATCCAAAAAAGATCCATCGAATTCAATGCATTTTAAAAGAATTTCGAAGAATTCAGGGTAAGTTCAAAAGAATACAAAGGAATTCAAAAAATTCAATAAAATTTAGAAATCCTTGGGTTCTCATTTTTAACTAATTGAAGGAAGTGACTAAACGACTCAAGTGATATTTTCATTTTTAAAAGTGACTGAAAAAAGGACAGTTTTTTGAAAAAGTAACTTATAAAAAGTTGCATGTTCAAATGGTAACGATAACGGTAACTTACCCATCACTGTTTTCCATTAACCTAAGTTCTAGATTTTTTATTTGCTATAAAAAATATGACAAATGGAAATTCAAAAAAATTAAAATACACATAATAAAATATTTAACTATAGATATATTTGGTTACATAAATTTTGGCCAATTAAACATTAAGTCATTTTCCCTTATTTTTTATTTTCCCTGGATATTTTCAAATCCATATTAGTATAGAAATTGTCGAATATAAAGGATTTCAAATTAAATATTTTTAAGCAGAATGCATTGAATCATGAGTTTTCTGTGCAGTCCTCATTCAAATAGTGCACTGTACAGTACACGTTCCCTCACGGGCTGCTTCCTGTAACCTAGCATTGATTTTTCATTCCTGGAGTCTACAAATCTCCAATGAAATTCAATATCCAATAATCCACATCTTTCATCGTGGTAGGTATACTGCTCTCAATTCGAAATACCCCTGAAAATCCTGCTTAATGGAATTTTTTTATTCCTAAACTAGAATGTTCAAAATTGTATAACCGAGATATTTCCTAGAAAGACTTGACATTTGAAACTGAATTATTTTCCTTCAATTTTTTTATCTTTTTAAAATATTCATCAAATTTTCAGTTTTTGATATATTTTTAATTTCAATTATATAATATCCAACGGGCAATATCATGAATAAAACTTGCTATATTTCGCAGGGATAATTTGAGAAATGAGAAATATTAATAACAACGTTTATAAAAGATAGGATATTGAAAAAAACTTGATTTTTTCTTGGTTTACAAACATTGATTTTTGAAATAATATATCGAATCGTTAAAATTTGTGCAAGGTATAGTTTTTTGACGCTATGCAAAAATCATGCTGTTTAAATCAAGTTAATTGCACTTTTTAAATTTATACTGTGTCGAACTTAAAATTTTTCAGTTTGAATCGATGAAGAAACATACCATTATCTTTTGTTTTTATAAAAAAAATTTTGCTTGAATTCAAGCGTGAAAATCAATATTTAGAAACGCTTAAGAAAGCAGAACAAAATCATTTTTTCATAACATTAAAATAATGGTATGTTTCTTTTATTGAAACTGGAGAAATATCAAGTTCAAGATACATAATTTTTTTTAATTTGCAAATAAATGAATCCAAAGACATGTATTTTTCATATTTTCCAAAAATCGCAGCTTGCGCAAATTATGATATTCTCATCTTATGAAGAGATGTTAGTTTTATGCACGAAGGGATAGTATTCCTTCGTGGTTTTATATACAATTTTACATCGCCAGTTTTCATTAAATCTTTCAAAAGAAAGGTCAACTTCGTTAACTAGCCTTCTTTGGCCAAAGGTTAGGCATTTACCCGTCAAAAATTCTAAAAAAAATCTCAATTTTGAGCCAAACAACACAAGATACGAAATAAATATTAAGAAGAATAATTGTTCAACTAACATATATCCACGAATTTGCTTCAGACCATTTTATGATTAGAAGCATGGTTTTTATTTTAATCGTGAAAAATATTATTAAAAATTTCTTTTTCCAGTTTAACTATGCAAGATACAAAAAAAGTTTAGGAAGAAAAATGTTCTACCTTAAGAAGATGTACACATTTTCTTCAGAATATTTATTTATAAGACGCTTATATGTTTTTATTCGTGAAAATGTTATTAAAAATCAATAAATCCATCTTTCAGCTGAGCTATGTGAGATATATAAAAATGTTGTCCAATAAATTGTTCACCTCAAAAAGATCTACAAATTTGCTTAAGATTATTTTTCAATAAGAGGTATGATTTTCGAATTAATTGTGAAAAATATTATTAAAAATTCCATTTCCAGCTAATGAGGTCATTATAAAAAGATCTACCAATTTTCTTGAGAATATTTCAATGGTCCCGGGGCAGAAGGGCGTCAGTGCCAAAATGCAAATTTTTTAGGAGACACAAAAAACGATCTAACTTTAACGCATTTGATTTTTTTGTGAACAAAAAGATTTCTGGTTAAACATATTAATCTAAGCTATCATTTTCAATGTTCTAAATTGAAGAATAAATCTACATATTTGCAAATTTTTTAAATTATATCATTTTAAGCTATTTGAATTTATAAAAACATTAAGACTTAAATGATTTATTTCCTTTGAAGTAGACACTATTTAAATTAAAAGCTAAATTATTTTATTTCATGTTGTTTTAAATTCATAATTTAGTTTTACATTATTTAATTTTCAATAATTGACTTATAATTGCTTATCTTTAATGAACAGTCATGTATTGATAAATATCAAATAATTGTCCTTTTTTTTATTAAAAATTTTGTACTGAACGGGTTAGAAATAGAATATTTTAGGCTGTAACAATATTTTAATAGGATTGAAAATTAAATAAAACCGTTTAATTATGAATCTATTAATTCCATTTCAAACGCTTTTAATTTTTAACTGTTTGCTCTTTATTACTGCATTTTAAAATTCGTTATATTAAAAATGTCAACCCATAACTGAATACCTGTAATGGAAAATTTCTAACTTGAACGATTTTAGAATTACGCATTGTAAACTGAATAATTCACTTTACAACAGTGTAAAATCATCTTGTTGCCGTCCCGGACACATGTGTTCGATTCCTGCCAGATCCTTCTTTAACCAAATTTTTTCTGTTTCAGCTCTTACAATACAATATAATTCTTAATCCTATGTTTATGAATATATTTTTAATTTTTAAGGTGTGTAATTATATAGTTAAGATGAAAACATACATTCAATATATATATTCATCTCTGGCGAAATATCAAACCTTCCACTCTTTCTTTTCTGTTGACTTAAAAGTCAGTAATTTGCAAGATTCCCGTTACGAATATAATTGCCTTGTTTAAGAATTCTTTTTGAATTATTTTTAATTCTCCTGGAAAAAGTTATATAGTATTATGAAAAAGTAGGTCTGCAACACTCCTCCTGTTAGGTAACTATAACAGCGCTACCAATTTAGAACTATTGGGAAGAAATTTGAATTCGATATGAAGAAGAAATCTTATAGTAAATAAATAGCCTTAAGCCTCAGTATAATATTTTTGAATCAAATGAATTAATATTTTCTGTTATTTTTCATTGACATTGCTCTAATAACTTTGCCTTGAGATACCCAATAGTTCGCGTGTCAGGTGGCGCGGTTGTCAAGGTGTAGGTTATTATGACTGTTTTTTTTCTCATATCCTCCACTTCGAAACAAATTCGATAATTTCTAAAATACAAAATTTTTCCGTATGAGATAGAATATCTTTGCTGGGCCGAAGATATTATTTGCCCGAGAGCGCCTAAACTTGCGAGCCAAGCCATCATCATTAGTTGAATAATGAGAAAAATGGATTAAAATTAAAAACCGAAAAGAAGGCATCAACCCTACTAAAAAAAAAGTCAGGAATCGTCAGAAAAAAGTCAGGACTTCTGACCATTTCTGACCACTTTTGATATGTTTCTCAACAGAAATCGGCAGGAAAAGTCAAAATTCATGAGAGATGTTCAGAAATCGTCAGAGCTTGGGTTTGAAGGATAATCCTTTTATTAGGGGTCCAAGAATAGAATGCCGTAAAACCTAATCCCTTTTATACTTCCCAGGTTCTTCATATTATTTATTTATATTTATTTATGCATATTCTCTTTTTACTTATATTTAATTATTAATATTTATATATTAAATGACTATGAAGGTGAATCCGAAAATGTTGTCCGTTTTGACGTATTTCTTTTTCTTTACAAGATACATTATAATTACCCTAATTTTACATTTTTTAGGTAAATTTTTAGGTATCTGAAGTCATCGAAACTCGAAGATTCTGAATTTCTAACTTTTGAATCTGTATATGCAGCATTGAAAAAAAAATGATTTTTAATTCTTTTGGGTTGGCCTACCTGCGGTCATAGCCGATGAGGTACCTGATAGGATGTGAATTAGCATATCTTCAGCAATAGTCAGACTCGTCAGGAATGGTCAGGATGGTCAGAAATCGTCAGAACATCTGACCATTTCGACGGTGCCTAGCCATTTCGACGTATCTCCAGCGAATGAGTTAAAACTATCGTATCTCGTTGTCACGTTGGAAAAGTATCATAACTCGTAGCACCAATTCCATAGTGTCGTATCTCTTGATAGTGTTTTAAATGTGTCGTAACTCGTTTT
>CAKNWW010336604.1:0-10967 GCA_932074435.1 Andricus kollari | reverse complement strand
AGAGAGAATATATAACTTTTATCGGATTTTTTTACCATTACGACAGGGGATGTCCAACCACTTTCGGAGGGTTCTATGATACCGTCAGCCAACATGGCATCGACTTCGCGGATTATATGTTCCATAACGATGGGTGAAACCAATTAGTGGCGCTGTTTGATTAAGCTATGATTACCGGCGTCAATCACGTGTTCTGTTAGTGTAGTCAAACCTGGTTTACCAGTATTTTCCGGTAACTCTTTCACAAGAAATTCCTTGAGAATGTCGGCTTGACTACTAGTCAATTCTGGTAAATCACAACATTTACCTCCTGGCCATTCTTCCACTTCAAAGCTAAAAATTCTAAACGGGTTCCCTTCATACTACCAACTTCTATCATCGAAGTCTACTTCAATGCGGAACATTTTTAGGAAATCTAAACCTATGGTGAATGCAACTGGAAGGGAGGGTAATATGCTTATCTGCATTTGCCGCGCCCTATTTCCCAACTCTACTGGAGTGATAACTTCTTGCGAAACTAAGTCGACCTGAATCGCCGCTGTCTACTATAGCCTTAACTGGGTTACCCATAATCCTTAGTGTCACAAACATTATGGGTTTGGATATGCATAATGGCGTTAAATGATATGGTAATTCAATCAAATTAAATATTGGAATTACAGGAAATTTATTGGTATTACTCTCTAGATTTGACTTATTACCAACACTTGACTGATCTACAGGAGGGGGTGAGACTTCACGAGATGATTTCTTGAAAGGATTCTGTTCACAAGGATTGTGATTCTTTAGAGAGATTGCCCAGCCTTGCCGAGAATGGGCTTCAGTCCAGGAGGATACTCTAAACTCGAATAAGGTTCAGGAACTTGAGGGGGAATTAATTCTCTACTGGTTAGAATGGGGTCCATATTTAAACTGTAATTTCTAAACTCGTAATTGTCACGCCGTTCTGCAACGTGTCCCTCCTTACGGCGGTGGGTATTAGCTAATGGATTCTAATATGTTCTATGACAAAATACGTCAATTTCGGACCTAATGGGTAATGTAGGAGGCGTTTAAGGCCCGATTAACTTCTCCCCGTCTCGTTTCCCGCACCATTTGGGCAAGAGGGGCGTGTACCATCCTTTTTACCACAACAATAACAGGAAATTTTTCTCGGTTCTATAAAATTGGAAAAGCGCTGTCCTGTTGTCTTTAAGTCTTAACAAGTTAGTATGGGAGGGCTGTTTTATTTAGTATGATTATTTTTATGAGAGCTCCAGTTTTGGGGTTATAGTTTTAACATTATGATCCTTTCTCTCCGCCTATCCTAGTTTTGACTCTACTTTCACGATAGGCCCCATCAAGTAAAGTGGTATAAGGTTGCGGTGTGCGAAGCTTATCTCTTCTAACTTGGTAAATGGATGATCTAATCTACCATACATCGACAACATACAGGTGAGACAATAAGCTACCGATTCTCGGTCACCTTGAGTTCTTCGGTGGACTTCTTGTCGCAACTTGAATTTGAAATCGGAATTAGGGAATCTTGAGCGGAAAGCGGACGCAAATGTATCAAAAGTATGCCAATTTGACTGTGTCCATTGCGAGGCACTAGTAACGGCTCTTAGAATCAGTCCCCTGATTCTTTCCAGTCGCGACTTCACATTGGACAGTTTGACCCTGCTCCACCAGACCACCGCCGCATTGGTTAGCCTCGGGCCCGGGATAGCTGTGTAGATCCACATAAGTGTCTCCGGCTTTAAGCTCGTGGTTCCCCACTTATACCGTCTGGTGAATACAACTGCATCTGTCTGACTAAGATTGACCGATAATCCAGTCTTCTTGCACCAAGAATCCACTATCCCCAGTGCTTACTGCATTACTCTGAAGAGATGCTGACCGCGCACGATAACCTGTATATCGCCCTCATACCCTATAACGTGGTAGCCCTAACTCGTGAGTAGATGAAGCAGTTCATCCACTACCAAGCACCACAGCAGGGGCAATAAAACGCCTCCATGTGAACATCCCGTATCAGCGGTTCCACATAAAGTGGTATCACTCTTGGTCGTTGTTAGGTTCCTGTGGGCCAACATGCGGCAGGTCCATTCCACGACTGCAATAGACACACCATGTGCAATCATGGTCGCCCTGATCACCTCTTTGGAGGTGTAGTTGAAGCCTCTTTACTTTTGAAGCCCAGAAAATGTGCCTTGATCAGGTGAGCCCAGATCTGCTCGGTTGACGCTAAGTATCCCCCGTCGGGCAATTTTCCGAGGCCAAGAATAGCATCCGGGTTTCGAGAGAGCAGCTTGTCCAGTCTAGCTGCCTCTGCTCCTTTCTCGATGTCTGTGCAAAAGCTGGTCCGGCTTTCTTGCTCAGTCTCAAGTATTGCACCCCTGTATTTACCCCTCATCGTCGTTAATAAGGTGCATAGTTCATCCGTTTTGGCAGTACTAGCGCGTCTAAACCTCCGTGGAAGTCTTGGCTGCCATCTCCGTGGTGTCCACGTCTCTAATTGACCTGGGCATCTCCGAGAGTGCACTCCTTAGTTCCTTGAAAAACTGGTCCCAGCCCGTTCTTCTTGGATTTCTGGCCCACTTAGGGCCCGCGGGTACAAAGGATTCCAACTCGAACTCTGTCAGTACGTGGTCTGAGAGAGTGAGTTCGTCTGAGACTTTCCACTTCCTGAAATTGTCTCCAAAACAAGCGGTACAGAGAGTGATATCGATGACTTTTTCCCTGACGGAGTTACGGGGATCTTGAGTTGATGTCCGTGTTGCCCCACAAAGTATGGTGAAAATTAGCATCGCGCCCCAGCAGAAGCGGAAGACCCCTTACTTTGAAGTAATTCACCAGTGTACGTACCTCCACTGGTGGGTTGGTATTGCTATCATATGGAAAGTAGGCCGATGCCATGACTAGCTTCCCTATTCTTTTAAGATCTGTGACTTTCGCCATCAGGTCTCTCTAACATAACTCTAGCAGCGGGACAACGTTGACTCTCTTTGCCAGTATGCAGGCCCTTGGGTTGGCCTTCGGACAGGGAAGACCGTACGGCACCCAGCAGACGGCAAGATGTATATGCACGCTTACCTCTTCATCAATAATTAGGTTTTAGTTTAATAGGGGGTAGTTTCATCAAAAAATGCCGCAGATATATCAGTTGTGCAAGAAATTTTGATAGAAATACTGTGATTCCGGCAACCGATCGGCATGGTCGATATATGCCTTAAACTACTAAATGTCCCGGCCCATAGAAGTCACCGAAACGGACAATTTGTTAAGATTTTGAGATCGGCCCCTGTTATGTAGGCAACCCGCTATATCGCTGCTCTCCCGGGATTGCAACCTAGTTTCTACTTCTTAAAAGTAAGCTGGGGGTATATACTACAAATGTGTCAAGTCTGAATGCTCTAGAATGAAATGAAAGGTTGGCCGCAAAATCGCTCATTAACTGCCGTACTATTTGTACTCCGCACCGGATTCCGGGTTTCTCTTTCTCTATGATATCTAAATAAGTGGCTCCAAAATTTTAATAATGATAATAATTTAGCATGGGTATTTGGGTGAATCGTATTGCATAACTTTATTATTATTTTAGTTAACATTTCTTTCAACTGAAGGAGATTCGCATCAAACTTCAACGTATAAAGACCAAATGCAAATTAAAATGCAATTGGTTCGAATTTGGATATTATATGATGACTAATATGGATCTTGAACTGTCCGTCCCGGGATAAGAAGTAAATGGCCATACTTGCAAATATCAAAGTAATAAGTAAAAAAATGAAGCAGGTATATTTGCTTGCACGCTTATCTCAAATCTCTAGGTAGGAATATAAAGACTACAGAGTACATGGTAAGAATATTCTCGAAACCAAATTAGGTGTGAATATATATAGCTATAGTAAAATGGAGACAAGAGCAGCACAGTCTGGCGCGTACCTGGTATACTGTACAGCAAATGGATCAGTAAATATTGTATCAAACGTTGTCATTAGAAAGTGAAGAAATAGGTAATCGTCTTCTGGTCTGAAGCAATTTGGGCTCACGTCATCTGCATGATGAAGCCTCCGATGAAGTAACTCTTTCAGTTCCTCATCCGCTTATCTTGAAGTAGTGGTCAGACAAGTACATCATGTGCTCTATGAAGTGCTAGAGATCCATTTATTTTATGTTCACATTTGACTTTTGTGCGCTTCAAAACCTGCAGCAATACAATACACAAGCTTGAATAAATTTAATCAAAACGTCTGTGGCTTTTTCTTCAGTGAAATTATTGAAAATTAAAAATTTATCCATTTCTATTTGTTCTTGCAGAATCAAGTTCGAGTGGCGACATGCCTCCAAATCCCAGGGGCCGGCGGCGCCCGCCCTCACGTAAGTAACTTCTTTTCAAGTAACTCGTTACAGATAGGCTACTCAGAAAAAAATGACTTGTTGCAGTTAAGTTACTTCAAGAAGTAACTTCAAGTTGTGTAAAGTAACATAACTTAAATCCACTGAACAGTTCTTTAATTCTAAAACAAACTGCTAAACCCAAAAAATTTGGAAGAAAAAAATATGCCATACGTACATGCTGTGAAAATTCTTCCATTTATTTTTTAATGTTGTTCGTTTGCGATTGTCACGACTGATATCTCGTCTACTCTTCACATATCCAAGAAAAATCAATAAAGGTTTTCTATTTAATAGCAAGAAAAATACGTTGCACAAACAGTTTATTTCTTTCGCGTCATTTCTCGACCTAAATGTAGGTAATAATTTCTTTTAATAAAGTGATAATGTTTGCAAAATCTGATCAGTTACGACTCCTGAAATTCTTTCAAAAGCAATTCTGTCACATTAAAAAAATGAAGACGTTAATTTCAACTCTGATCTTCATATTTATGATATCCCTTAGCTCTATCCGTGAGTACAATAGCATACAATACCAAATCAATCAGACAGTAAAATAACTTGCATCCAAACATCGATTACATTTAAAATATGCATTCTACTTTGAAACAGGTGAAACCTATGTTATTAGCACTGTATATCTTACGCTGGATTTTGGCCAAAATATATTTTTAAATTTTCAATATAATCTTGAGGTGTACCAATAAATTGAATTTCACTGAAATTTTTTCTCACATGTGTTATTGTTTTTGGCAAAACTGCATAAAACGAATCTGCCCGAAAAAAGTGTTGCTCTCTTACCGTTTTCTAGATATCGTGCTCTTTACTGTCGAAAATTTCGATGCTTTTTTGTTTTGTGAATACATTGTGAAATGTTGCAATTTGATTATTGTTAAATAATAAAAATTACCACATACCTTCGGCACTGCTTTCTGAGTATCTTAAAACATCCCAAACTTTATCTAATAAGCTAGACTCTACATATCTAATAATATTGTTTAGCGCAAGGCCTATTCGAGGCCACTTTAATTCTCAAAATCCAAATCTCAAAGATAATTAAATCAAAATCTATAAATAAAAAAGTAACTAAACTCAACTCGAAGAACGCAGCGTACCGGCTTCTTGTACGGTCCGCTCAGACTCAGTAGTTGGGCGTGTTCCGCAAATAAAGAGGTTTAAAAACATCAGCAACACAATAAATGTATATTCAAGAACAAAAAGAACTTTTAATTTATTCAACGAGTGTTCACCAACCTAAACTCTAATAATATTACTCTCAACCGATTTTTAATGAAATACAGCTTAAATCCTAACCGAATTCTCGAAATCTAGACTTACTCCAAAAATTTAGGTTTCACCGCCCGGAACTTTATGCTAAGCAATTTCAAAACAAAAAACTAAAAAACTCTAGGATGGAGCTAAACAAGCTGTCAGAAAAACTCAATTTAATAGCTTCAAAAGAGCTCAAAATAATTATTAACAAATATTCAGTGATGATTTGAACTAAAATTCGTTAAAAAAATTCAAAACTCAATACAATTCACAACGTTAATTTCAGAAGTCTAGTTATCGGTGAAACCTAACCACAAAACTGAATATAGCCGAACCTCACTATATTAGTAATGACCCATGACTAATTGAATAATCATAGCCTCATTATTTAATTAGTAATCACCGAAGTGAAACCTCTATCTAAACACAAAATTATCACAAAATCAAGTCAACAACAAGTCAAAAAGTCCCTTTAATTATATTCTTAAACTTGATATTTTTCAATTTTTAAAGGAAATTACGCTTAGCTCGCTTAACTCTGCTGACTCTACATTCACTTTAATAATTATCAATCACATGGCATAATTGTCTCAATGAAATTAACAAGATGCTACATAAAACAAACTTTTGAAGTCGGGTCAAAAGAACACTTAGAGATTTCTTAAATTTGCCGAACTAAACTTCAGTAAACATTTCTTACATTAATCCGACTGAAAGACGCTTGGAAGAACGCGATTCGTGAGTGTTTAATACTATAAAATTGGGTTACATCTTTTTAACGTTAGCACATATTTGGAGCAAAACTGGACTGGGGGCTCAGCTCAATAAAATTGCATACTTTCAGGTTAACGCGCGGAAGGGGCATCACTCGTGATTAAAATTGGGTTTCGGGATGAAATTCAACTTGGGACTCGATTACATGTTCAAATTAAATTATTAGAAATGCTCAATGGTGTTCAGTGTAGAAGAGGGGACAGAACCTTAGTTACTCTATTTGGCCCTAAGAATTTCGGATTCAATGTTCCTTGCTTAACTTTGCTAGAAAGCTTTCTACAACGCGATAACACTAGGTCACTAGGTACTCCCCATCTATATATTACGAGTACTTTAACGGAGTCTCTAATCTTATGACCACTGTTTGAGCCTAGAGGAACACATTTGACGGACTTGGTAAACAAATCTTGGAGGACTGGCACGTATTGATATCCCGCTTTACTCTCTGGGAACGGTCCCATAATTTCTGTCGTTAACATGATCCCAGGCTGTTCTATTAAAAACTGGTCCATAAATCCGGGTGCAGATTTCCGGCCTACTTTACGGGCTTGACAGATTTCGCTACGATCTAATTTCCAGTCATTCAGGTCGCGTACGAGAGTCGACATTACTGGGTCTGGTCTATGATGATAACATGTATTATTCTCAATTGTACAAGTAAGAAATTTCTCAGGGTAGCTTGAAACAGCTGCAAATCGCTGAAAATACCAAGATGGAGTAGCGTCTCTGAAAAGATTGCTTTTCTCGACAGGGTCCTGGTACATTCTCGAAAAAGCGTCAGGTACGTGATGAGAATTACCTTTAGGATGGATGATGGTATAATCATACTATCAAAGTGATAAAGTCCACCAGGCAAACCTACTTGTGGGATTTTTAAGTTCATGTAACCATTTTAGGCTACTCAGGTCAGTCATCACTGTAAAATGATAACCTTCCAGATAGACCTGCATCTTCTGAATGGCCCACATTAAGGCAAGATATTCCTTTTCGGTGAAGTAATAATTTCGCTTGGCATCTGAAAGGGACCTACTAGCAAAGGAAACTATGTTCTCAACACTGTTGATAGTTTGAGTCAAGACAGCACCTAGGTCTGTGTAGCTTCCATAAGCCTGATGCTCGAAAGGAACGTTAAGGTCATGGACATGATGATAAAGGAGCGTGAGCTAGACATGCCAAGAAAGCTTCTCAAATCGACGATGTTTTTAGGGATGGGATGTTTGATATAATAATATGTGAAAAGTAGCCGGCGCGCTGGTGATCCCCAAAGGCATTCTCTTAAACTGAAATAAGTCACGCCCTGGCAATTTAAAGGCCGTCCTTTCTCACATTGAGTTTTCGAAAATCTAGAGAGAATATATAACTTTTATCGGATTTTTTTACCATTACGACAGGGGATGTCCAACCACTTTCGGAGGGTTCTATGATACCGTCAGCCAACATGGCATCGACTTCGCGGATTATATGTTCCATAACGATGGGTGAAACCAATTAGTGGCGCTGTTTGATTAAGCTATGATTACCGGCGTCAATCACGTGTTCTGTTAGTGTAGTCAAACCTGGTTTACCAGTATTTTCCGGTAACTCTTTCACAAGAAATTCCTTGAGAATGTCGGCTTGACTACTAGTCAATTCTGGTAAATCACAACATTTACCTCCTGGCCATTCTTCCACTTCAAAGCTAAAAATTCTAAACGGGTTCCCTTCATACTACCAACTTCTATCATCGAAGTCTACTTCAATGCGGAACATTTTTAGGAAATCTAAACCTATGGTGAATGCAACTGGAAGGGAGGGTAATATGCTTATCTGCATTTGCCGCGCCCTATTTCCCAACTCTACTGGAGTGATAACTTCTTGCGAAACTAAGTCGACCTGAATCGCCGCTGTCTACTATAGCCTTAACTGGGTTACCCATAATCCTTAGTGTCACAAACATTATGGGTTTGGATATGCATAATGGCGTTAAATGATATGGTAATTCAATCAAATTAAATATTGGAATTACAGGAAATTTATTGGTATTACTCTCTAGATTTGACTTATTACCAACACTTGACTGATCTACAGGAGGGGGTGAGACTTCACGAGATGATTTCTTGAAAGGATTCTGTTCACAAGGATTGTGATTCTTTAGAGAGATTGCCCAGCCTTGCCGAGAATGGGCTTCAGTCCAGGAGGATACTCTAAACTCGAATAAGGTTCAGGAACTTGAGGGGGAATTAATTCTCTACTGGTTAGAATGGGGTCCATATTTAAACTGTAATTTCTAAACTCGTAATTGTCACGCCGTTCTGCAACGTGTCCCTCCTTACGGCGGTGGGTATTAGCTAATGGATTCTAATATGTTCTATGACAAAATACGTCAATTTCGGACCTAATGGGTAATGTAGGAGGCGTTTAAGGCCCGATTAACTTCTCCCCGTCTCGTTTCCCGCACCATTTGGGCAAGAGGGGCGTGTACCATCCTTTTTACCACAACAATAACAGGAAATTTTTCTCGGTTCTATAAAATTGGAAAAGCGCTGTCCTGTTGTCTTTAAGTCTTAACAAGTTAGTATGGGAGGGCTGTTTTATTTAGTATGATTATTTTTATGAGAGCTCCAGTTTTGGGGTTATAGTTTTAACATTATGATCCTTTCTCTCCGCCTATCCTAGTTTTGACTCTACTTTCACGATAGGCCCCATCAAGTAAAGTGGTATAAGGTTGCGGTGTGCGAAGCTTATCTCTTCTAACTTGGTAAATGGATGATCTAATCTACCATACATCGACAACATACAGGTGAGACAATAAGCTACCGATTCTCGGTCACCTTGAGTTCTTCGGTGGACTTCTTGTCGCAACTTGAATTTGAAATCGGAATTAGGGAATCTTGAGCGGAAAGCGGACGCAAATGTATCAAAAGTATGCCAATTTGACTGTGTCCATTGCGAGGCACTAGTAACGGCTCTTAGAATCAGTCCCCTGATTCTTTCCAGTCGCGACTTCACATTGGACAGTTTGACCCTGCTCCACCAGACCACCGCCGCATTGGTTAGCCTCGGGCCCGGGATAGCTGTGTAGATCCACATAAGTGTCTCCGGCTTTAAGCTCGTGGTTCCCCACTTATACCGTCTGGTGAATACAACTGCATCTGTCTGACTAAGATTGACCGATAATCCAGTCTTCTTGCACCAAGAATCCACTATCCCCAGTGCTTACTGCATTACTCTGAAGAGATGCTGACCGCGCACGATAACCTGTATATCGCCCTCATACCCTATAACGTGGTAGCCCTAACTCGTGAGTAGATGAAGCAGTTCATCCACTACCAAGCACCACAGCAGGGGCAATAAAACGCCTCCATGTGAACATCCCGTATCAGCGGTTCCACATAAAGTGGTATCACTCTTGGTCGTTGTTAGGTTCCTGTGGGCCAACATGCGGCAGGTCCATTCCACGACTGCAATAGACACACCATGTGCAATCATGGTCGCCCTGATCACCTCTTTGGAGGTGTAGTTGAAGCCTCTTTACTTTTGAAGCCCAGAAAATGTGCCTTGATCAGGTGAGCCCAGATCTGCTCGGTTGACGCTAAGTATCCCCCGTCGGGCAATTTTCCGAGGCCAAGAATAGCATCCGGGTTTCGAGAGAGCAGCTTGTCCAGTCTAGCTGCCTCTGCTCCTTTCTCGATGTCTGTGCAAAAGCTGGTCCGGCTTTCTTGCTCAGTCTCAAGTATTGCACCCCTGTATTTACCCCTCATCGTCGTTAATAAGGTGCATAGTTCATCCGTTTTGGCAGTACTAGCGCGTCTAAACCTCCGTGGAAGTCTTGGCTGCCATCTCCGTGGTGTCCACGTCTCTAATTGACCTGGGCATCTCCGAGAGTGCACTCCTTAGTTCCTTGAAAAACTGGTCCCAGCCCGTTCTTCTTGGATTTCTGGCCCACTTAGGGCCCGCGGGTACAAAGGATTCCAACTCGAACTCTGTCAGTACGTGGTCTGAGAGAGTGAGTTCGTCTGAGACTTTCCACTTCCTGAAATTGTCTCCAAAACAAGCGGTACAGAGAGTGATATCGATGACTTTTTCCCTGACGGAGTTACGGGGATCTTGAGTTGATGTCCGTGTTGCCCCACAAAGTATGGTGAAAATTAGCATCGCGCCCCAGCAGAAGCGGAAGACCCCTTACTTTGAAGTAATTCACCAGTGTACGTACCTCCACTGGTGGGTTGGTATTGCTATCATATGGAAAGTAGGCCGATGCCATGACTAGCTTCCCTATTCTTTTAAGATCTGTGACTTTCGCCATCAGGTCTCTCTAACATAACTCTAGCAGCGGGACAACGTTGACTCTCTTTGCCAGTATGCAGGCCCTTGGGTTGGCCTTCGGACAGGGAAGACCGTACGGCACCCAGCAGACGGCAAGATGTATATGCACGCTTACCTCTTCATCAATAATTAGGTTTTAGTTTAATAGGGGGTAGTTTCATCAAAAAATGCCGCAGATATATCAGTTGTGCAAGAAATTTTGATAGAAATACTGTGATTCCGGCAACCGATCGGCA
>CAKNWW010336602.1:22191-32440 GCA_932074435.1 Andricus kollari | reverse complement strand
GATCCCACATAGCACACTTCCCGAAAAAACCAGGTCTGTCCCAGGTTTTTTCGAGAAAAGCATAGGTCTAAACCTGGGACAGACCTGGTTTTTTCGGGACGTGTGCTATGTGGGGATACAATTTTCTTATTGATTGCAAAAGTGATATAAGGTATAAATATCAAGTATTTAATAATTTTTTTATTGTAACATGTTTATGCAATAATAATAAAATGCATTTGAAAATATAATTTTATTTTTCAGTTTAAACAATCTCAAAGAAAATGATGCCATCTCAGTTCATAACTTTTGAGGAGGAATTGAAGAATAATCTCGAATTAAAAGAGTCTGATATTCAAATGTTACGAGAGTGGAATGATAAACAACCACACTTGCCAAAAATTTCTGACACTGACCTGACCCTCTTTTTGCATAGTAATTATTATTTAATGGAAGCAGCAAAAAGTACAATTGACGCTTATTATACAGTCAGAACTCACGTACCCGAGTTTTTTTCAAATAGAGATATCAGGACGACGAAGGAACTTCAAAAAACATCAAATGTGGCGTAAGTTTTCAATAATTAAAAAAAGTAGAAAGTCGAGTTCCCTCAATATATTAAAAGTAAAAATAAAGTTAACTGAAGTTACCCTAAATTACCAGATGTTGCTACTAGTTGCCATACATTTTCGATAATTGTCAGAAATATACGGTAATTTATTGTAAGAATTGTTTATTTTTTCAAAACATTCGTTAGAAACATATACCAAATTCGGATAATTCTGAAATGGCGTCTTTCTTTCGAATGAAATTAAACAAAAATAGCCTGGATACGTCTTCTCTGTTATTAGCACTACTTTGAAAACTGCCAATAATAAATAATGGCTGACCTGGATTCTGTAATGGCCTATACATTTTCTCGCTGAACAGCATTATATTCTTATAGGAAATTTAATTGCGCACCCTTTTCCTCCAGGCACAAAAATTAAATTTATAAATAAATAATAACGACTGGTTGAGTAACTAACATATGAACATTTTTGTTCAAACAAAATTGATTAATTTTTACCTAATATAGTGCATAAATCGTACATTTATATCTTCAAACTCATGGAAAGTCGGGCGAATTTTGAACAATAAAAAACGAGTTGTTCAGAAAAACATAAATGTGTTTTATAAGAAAATAATTATTCAGAATAAATAATCATTAAGACAGTAGGACGGTTTAATTTCCGCCTTGCGGCTGGTTTATTCATACGTGTGTATCAACTTGACGCGTTTACGTGGAAATTAATTTACTTTATTAAATTCAAACCAACAAATAATACTTCGACTCAGACAAAAAATGAGCCTTTTTAAGTAAACATGGTAAAAAGGAGCATTGAATTACAACAATTATTTAAATAGTTAACTGTTTTTGTCTTTTTGAAAAATATGACAACAACGAGTTAATGGAAAGACACTCGTAGACGATTCCGTGAGAAAAATAAGTGTATTCATGAAAGAATGTTAAACATGCATTTGCTGATAAGAATTATTCAAATAAATAAAACTTTTCGTCAAATGACTGAATATGAGAACAAGGAGTTATTAAAATGAAATTTTCAGTTTATTCGGACGTTAATTTCTCTCATATTTGATGCAAAAACAATGAATTTCAACAAACAGTCATTGTAAATCACGACAAAATTACTCTTGTTCAGTATTTTGTTTATGAACAATTTGTTTTTCTTACTTTAACACATTACAAATTATTTATGTATAGTTATTATAATGATTTAAGGCACGTTTTATTGAATATTTAAATCTATAAAACAGTGGCAAACTTGAAAAGTTAAATAAATAGATACAAATTTATATATTTTTGAACAGCAAAAAGGTTTTAAAAATTACATCTTAAACTATCTAAAAAAATATTCCAGTAATATTATGTTAACCCAGGGACGTAATTTTAAGTTCGATTAGCGCCCGTGTGGCCCCTACAAACCAGAAGGCCAAAAAATAGATATTTTTATGAATAATGTTTTTACGTAATTTAAGTGCTGCCACAGCTCTACAGGGGACAACTAAAGAAGGATATAAAATCATTTTCTGGAAAATGCTGGACCTAGAACCATCACATTTCGTGCATAATGACATTTTGAAGTATTATTCTATGATTTTGGATCTCTGGTTACGAACCGAGGGTACAACGCCTGGACATATAATGTTGGTGGACATGCAAGGAGTTTCTTTAGGACATGTTGGTCGTCTGAGTCCTATGACGACAAAAAAGTTTCTTTATTATCTTCAAGATGCCTTGCCAGTTCGTTTGAAGGGGCTACATTTCATGAATTCGGTACCTGCCATGGATTTGATTCTTGCTATGATGAAACCCTTTATGAAGAAGGAACTTTTGGATATCGTACGTAAATTTCTTTATCATTTCTTTTAAATTTATGAGTCAGTGTTTGTATCAATATTCCATATCTACCATCGGCAAAGTAGGTACTCTGCCAAAGTGATTATCGCCAAAAATGTATTGCTTTTTAAAATTATATTTAAGGAAATAATTTTAACAGAAACATTTGAATGAATATTTTAAAAATCAAATTATTAATGATTCCAGTTGCATATTCATACAACCAAAGATACTTTGAAAAAATTCATTCCGTTGGAAATATTGCCAAACGAGGCAGGCGGAAACGCTGGAGCTTTGAATGACTATCATCAAGCGAGAAAAAAGGATTTAGAGGACTATCGTGATTGGTTTGCTCAAGACGAAGCCAACAGTCGTGTAAAAGAATCCCTGCGTCCTGGAAAAGCCAAAAATGTAACTGATATTTTTGGCGTTGAAGGCAGCTTCAAAAAACTAGATATAGATTAGAAACAAACATGTACAATTTCCTATTTTGATATAAGGACTTTACTATCTAATATTCAATATTTTATAATTTGCTACCCATTTCCTTCAAAATATGTTCTATCTCATATCCATGAAAATTAAATTAATCTCCAAACAAATTCAAGAATTTGCATTTTTGAAATGAACGAAAATAAATATCATCTATAGAACAAACTGTATAAATTATTGAAAAAATAAATAAAAATTCGGCCAGTTAGAAAATCACTACTTTGTAAACTAGAATGAAATACTCTTCACTTGGAGTTTTGCCACTCTTAAATAACATCCTAACGTTTCTGATAACAGTTGTCAGTCTTCTTTAGAGAAAAATTTGAAGAAGTGTATTTCAAAAAAATCGATTTTTGATGTTAAAAACAACCCCATTTGCCAAAATTTTACTTAAATTTTAATATTATTTTAACAATGTGTTGTTATGTGTTAATAAAATAAAATAATAAAATAAAAGTTATGTGTTAATGTTTAAAAATGTGTTGTCATTAATTTAAAATGAGTTGTTATGGCAGAAAGCAATACGACGCGACGATATAATTTTAAAACCGGGTTAGAAAATGTGTCAGTTGCATTTTGCTCCGAAAGATATTTTGTTGGAGCGAGAAGTAAAATCAGCAGGAGTTTATTTTTGTTTATATATTTTGTCAATTCAAATTAAACAAATATATAATTATATAAATAAAAATAGACACTGCAAATTCAGCCTCTAAATGAAATTTAATTATAAAAATAAAAATACAATATTTAGTTTACTTTAAAACAATTTCAAATTTTAAAAAACTAAATATTATATTTCTAATTTTGTTATTATATTGGATTTAGAGGCTGAATACGTAGTGTCAATTTAAATTGAAGAAATATATAAATAAAAAAAGACAATATATTTTTTTTTAATTTAAAATTATTTTAAAGTAAATTAACATTGTATTTCTAATTTTATTATTAAATTGCGTTCAGAGAATATTTTATTTATAATATTTAGTTTAATTTAAAATAAGTTTATGTAAAAAAAAATAAATTGCATAAGTTTTTAAATAAAAAATAAATACTATAAACTTACTACTCCGAAGACATCAGCTGCTTTTATTTCTCTTTTCAACAAAATATCTTTCGGAGCAAAGTGCAATTGACACTCTTTACGATCCGCTTTTAAAATTATATCGTCGCGTTGTATTGCTTTCTGCCATAGCTTGACATTTTCTTCACCTTTTGGCACAAGAAAAACACTGACTTTCGTAGGATTATAATCGTAACCCGATGCAAATCCTGGAGCTATACACCGGTTTCCGTTTTTTGTTCTTTTCTACTATTCCCGTGTTTTTGATTTTCTTTTCTTTTCGGGCGTCTTTTTCCTTCTTAATTTTCCCCATAATTTAGAATTAAAATCATTTGTCGAAACACTTTCTCTTAAATACAAATGGTAAAAACAGAGCTTGTCTGCATCTGCCATATCTTTGTTGACAAATTCAGGTTTACTTGACACCCAGCGCCACCTACAACTCAGCTTTCGCCAAGAACCTCCGTGAACTAACGTCAGTCGAGTCCGTTCAAGCTTCCGAAAATATTAAGTTATTTTCACAAAGTGCTTTCATTTTTTCTAATAAAAATAAACAAAATAAGTGATCGCCTTGTGCTGTTTCTCATTCTCAGTTGAGTATTTGTACTTAAACAAATTTATTGCCGAAAGCACCACGTCAGATTCTTTCAGGACTGAGCTGACTGTTGGAAGAGACTGAGATGGAGGTCAAAAGGAATACCAGGATGCTAAATGTTCTTAAATTATAAAGCAGCCTCAAATTAAAAAAAAAATAAGAACAAATGTTTATCATTTATTACTTTTAACTTCATGAATTCAATAATTGTACCCTTTTTTTATTAATTGGGCATAAAGTCGGCTGCCCAACTATGGCCCAGCTGTAACTCAATCTAGGAATTCGTTAGGCTGACCGATACAACCCAGACAGTAACCCAGTTGGGCTACTGTATATGTGGCTTCAAAATTATTATATTACAGATTTTGTACGTGTCTAAAGGGAAAAACAAAAGAAGGATACCAAATCGTCTTTTGGAAACTTTTGGACACAGATGCTTCAAGTTTTGTTCAAAAAGATATTATGAAACCCCATGCAATGATTTTGGATTTGTGGCTACAGACTAAAGGAACTATGTCTAGCTGGTGAGACGGAACCAGACTATTTTTCATGTCTTAAGGGTCTCTGAGGGTCATCACTAATCCACTTCAAACTTTATAGAATGTTTATATTATTTATATTCATGGTATTTATTTAGTATGTAGTAATAAGTTTATTTGTCTGCAATGATTATTATTCTTTGGACGAAGAATCTAAAAATGTTGTCCATTTTTTCCTATCTCCAACAGTTCACTAGATACTTCTAGAAATGATTCCTGGAAATGGCAGGCCCTGCCGGTGGGATCCAAAGTTTATAGAGGTCGCAGTATAATGGACAGTGAAATTTGCAAACGAAAACTCATGTAATTTTGACCCTGGCAAATGTTAAAGCCACAACTTGGTTATATAATTTTCTTTAAAAGCAATTCGGTATATTTATCAAGACTAATCTACGTGGTCTTGTCTTGGCACTGTTTACAGCCATAAATGCGAGTGAAGTCCGTATATCTCCAATGTCTAGCTGGTTAGACGGAGCCAGACATCACGGTGCTAGAGACATATTGGAGACTTTTGGTCGAGTGGAGAAGCAATTACGGTGATATAGACTCTTCCACCTTTTTTCTCACGCATCTCGATGTCGAGTCGATTGACTCGGATATAATGATCCGTCTGTATAGTATGTAACATTCCGATATAAGATGTAATCTTCATTTTCTAAAACGAACATTGATGTATAAGGCTCGCCACATCATTATGTATGTGCGTAATTTCTCTCTTAGCCTGTAAGTATTGCAGTTGCTTTTATCTCCCTTTCCTTTGTATTAAATTCCGCGCCTAGTGGTGTAAATGCCCGCGAATGACGGTTCGAATGACCGTACGCAACGAGCAGGAATTCCTGCATGGCGCGAGTCGGTATTGAAAATTCGATTGTCCATTCGTGAAGGTGCGAATCATCTATGCGTGACGGTGTGAATTCGTAAGTGTTTTGTCGAAAATTTCCATGTGTAACAGTGTGAACGTCCGTGCGTGACATTTCGATTGTCCAGTGTGAATTTACATTTATGTAGATGCAAATCTTCTTATATGTATAGCAACTTTAGATGCCCACATGGGACGGTTCAAAAAAAGTGTTTCGGTGTGTAACAGTGTAAAAGTCAATGTGTGACGGTGCTAATATCGTGCTGGTTCCAAAGTTTATGTGCGACGGACAAGTATTCGTATGTGATGTTTTTGTTGTTCGTGTGGTATAATTTGAAACTGTACACTGTAAAAAATGTCTCTAAGAGTTTTTCATTAATGTATTGGAATTTTATTTCCGAGACGTAAGGTAAAGTTCCAATACATGATATTGTAGTTTTCAAATGCTGGTATTGTAATATAATTTATTAACATAAAAGCAATGTAATGTTGCAGAAGAAAGCTTAAAAACAAAAATCGAAATTCTCAGGCCCAGATTCGAATCATAACAGCGGTAAACGACGCGTATTTTTCGACATTGCAATAAATGTATTGCGTGTTCACCTTCCAATATACCGGTATTACAATTTTACCTCACACTCGTATAGTTAAAGTATGCCAAAATCCCAAACATTTGCAACAGAGTATGCATGATGTTGCTAATGTCCGTGTGTGATGCTACTAATTTCGATGCGTTACGCGTCGAGTGTCTGTGTGCGTTGATTCGAAATTTAGCATGTCCGTGAGTCTCAGGAGAAACATGTTTTTTTTTCTCATAACCATTACTTTACATATATAACGTTGTCAAATGTCGAAATAAATTTATCGTTGAAAAATAATGGATGATCAAAAAAATATTAGCATACATTTTAATACTATCCTGAATGTATCTTAGCTGATGTGTGGAAAATAGGGTTGTTTCACAATTTTAGATAAAATCATTTTTTAATACATAATTTTAATCTTAACTCAGTGTGTGTTCTAAATTTTTTTTGTGTTGAGTTGTTCAACAGAAAAAAATTATTAAAAATTGAAGGTGGGAAAACACTTATTCAAATTGGTGTCACGTGGGTGTCACGTGACTCAGAGGTTCTCGTAATTATCAATGTGACGATGTGGCTTTGATGGAAACTAATGAAATTTATGATAAAGAGGTTATGTCACCTAACAGTTTCATTTTCACTCCTCGTATTTCTGCACTTAGGAAATCACAATCACCATAAATATCTCTATTTTCGGGAAATTTCTGCTATTGGCTTTTACGAAACCCTCCTTTGACATTTTTTTAAATGATATTTTGAGACTTCTATTTTCGACGTGCAGAGAACCAAAACAAAACATCAGCATAGAAAAAGATATTTGAGAATCACTGACACATAAGCTGTGATTGGTTGAAAATCCGACCCCTTTGACGTCAGAGGGGCCCTCCAATCGAAATCGTTATAGAAAATTCATATTTCAACATTAAATTAAAAATAGTAAACAATACGTAACAAATATGTTATGGGCGTTTTTAAAATTAGAATTTTATAAACCATAAGATCAATTCATTGGAAAAGTGATATCTGACTTTGGAAACAACCCTATTGGTTTTGGACATGGAGTAATATGAGAATGAAAAAATTCATTTTTTCTCAGAATTATAGTATGTCATGTCCAAAAAATATTTATAAATGAACTATTTATAATGAAATTCTTAAGTTAAAATTTTAACAGAATAATAGTTTACATTATTCTGTTGTATTACATACCTCGATTTAAATGAAATATTCGCAAATTACTGACTTTTGAGTAATATTCCGATGGTTACTTTTAAGGTTAAATATATTTTTGAAAATTGTTATTTCTCAAATTGATCTTATGTTATGCATATCAAATATGCATTACGAAGTTGGCATTTTTCTACTTATAGCAATGCAGAAAAGGACATGGCATGATATAATTCTAAATTTAATTAACTTCACTATTTTAATTGATAATTGTAGAAGCAGAAGAAATAAATTTTACGGAAACATGTATTAAAAATCCAATTTTAACCCTTACCGAGCCTAAAAATAATAATAGTTCCAAAATTTCAAAAAGCGGAAATGGCTTAGTATAACTCTAGGGCGACGATGTGGTTTCAATTTTTAATAATTTCAACTTATATCAATAAATCTAATTTATTAACTATATAGTTCTATCTCAATTTTCGGTTTCAGTTGCACGTTCAATTGTACACTCCACACTGGACTCATTTGAAAAGCTCATCTTCTTAGAAATGTAGCCAAATGAAGCAGGCGGAAAAGCAGGACCACTATAGCAGAATTTCATACACTCTGAGACAAATTTTTAGTTGTCCAAACAAAAGTTTGGGTTTCTCAACTACATTTTTTGATTGATATAGAAACAACAGAACTGTTTGATTGAGCCCAGAAAACTATTTGTGGACGCAAAAAATATTTTTTTTGGCGGAACAAATATATTTTGTAGAATTAACTATATTTTTGCATGAGCAATACAATTATTTAGTTGAAGGAACGATATGGTTTTGTTGAAGGAAAATTTATATTTTGTAGATATGTTACCGTTTTAACCCGAATTCAGTTAAAACTAGTTTTAAGTAGTTAAAATGCGAAATTACCAATATCATTTGGCAAAACTAGTTTTAACTAGTAAAAACGCGAAGTAACGAAGTCCTATTGTAAACACCCGAAGATTTGTTCAGCCCTTACTTGACACACTTTTGGGGTGATCTACACCAGGGCTCACCACTTTCAGCAGGTACCGACTGCCACGACAAGTGCACGACTGCCACCAATTTTTTCTGTCATTTTTTTCTTCGGTTTCCAGGAATCCTGGAAAGGGTTAACAGTCGGTACGGTCACGGCTCGTTGCGGCTCATTGTTCACACCGAGGGGTCTGATTTTTTTCTACTTGTACTCACAATACATTTCATTTTTTCATTTCAAACCGTAACTTACCGTGAAGGATTAGGGACCAGTCCAACGACAAGATTTATGAGGGCTTGTTCTCGGGCCTGTTTGACCTAGTCTCGCGACTGCCACTGTCAGTATTTGCAGTCGCCGACTGCCTTTTGGTGAGCCCTGATCTACACGATAACGACAAAAATTGTTAAAAAATTAATCTACTGAATATTTTTACTTGAAAATTTTACCAGATCATCTTAAGAGCTTACTTTAAAGGATTATGAAGGTTATATAGCGAAAAATTAAAATTAAATAATAATGATTAAAGTAAGGAAAAATGGTCGTTTGGGGTGTTTTGCACCCCAGTGTATCAAAGGAGGGTTAATTCCATCTTATTTCGTAATAATCCCAGGTAAAACTAGATTCATATAATTGTGTTTTTGAAAGAACTAGTTTTACCTGTAGTATTCAGTGTGGTTCGAGATGTGAACAATCACTCTTCTGTGACCAGTCGCTAGCAAAGTGGTTCAAGCTGTGACCAATCACTCTTCTGTGACCAGTCACTGCAAACTCAGTATTTAGGGTTTTCATTAAATAGCGCAGGTAAAACTAGTTCCATCAAAGCACAATGAATCTAGTTTTAACTGATATTTTCAGTTAAAACAAGAAATTAGATGAAACTTAAAATTTCTTCAGGTTTTGACAAAAGCACTTGGTTACTCCACGTTTTGATTACTATCGGCGCAAAAATGATAGGCATCTGCCTTTGAAGCTTAATAACTCAGCAAAAAAAATGCTAGAGTAATAAGTTAATAGTCATTTGAAAGCCAAAAGTGTTCCACGTGATTGAGCCTGAAGACGTCGATGTAAACAATTTTTTGTGCTTTGCAGACTGAAAAATGTAAAAAAAAGTAAGGAATTTCGGGCACATTTAAGAAGAGTCAAGTTTAGAGCATTATTTCTTATACAGGAGGCAGTGGGAAAAATTTAAAAAAATCATGAATATGAGGAAAACATTTGTGAACAAATTGCAGTTGACAGATTTAAGGAATAATAAAAATTGTTGCTTAAAATTACAAAAATGTACCACTATATTATCTTCAGTTCTAATGAACATATTAAAGCGATTCAAACTTCAAACTGTAACGGATAGGCTCTGTAATTATTTACAATATCCCGGAAGGATGTGATTGTTTTATTTTTGGTGAAAATCGTTATATTTTAGGACATTTTTTTGTTTGAAAGTAAGTGTTAGTAACCAGCGGGGGTGCATTTTTTGTATGCTACCGGTGAGAAGAAGCGTCAATGCCTGGGCAACAATTCGGAAGCACGGGTCAAAGAAAGGCATCAGCGGTCGGCAGCAAAAAAAGGCAGCC
>CAKNWW010336602.1:0-22091 GCA_932074435.1 Andricus kollari | reverse complement strand
TGAAGATAGTATAGTTGTACATTTTTGTAATTTTAAGCAACAATTTTCATTATTTCTCAAATTGGTCAACTGTAATTTGTTCACAAATGTTTTCGTCATGTTCATGAATTTTTAAAAATTTTTCCCCCTGCCTATTGTATAAGAAATAATGCTCTAAACTTGGCCCTTCTTAAATGTGCCCGAAATTCTTTACTTTTTTTTACATTTTTCAGTCTGTAAAGCACAACATTTTGTTAACATTAACGTCTTTGAGCTCATTTACGTGGAACACCTTCAGCTTTGAAATAACTATTAACTTATTACTCTAGCATTTTTTTTGGCTGAGTTATTAAGCTTCAAATGCAGATGCCTATCATTTTTGCGCCGATAGATAGTTAAAACTAGTTTTGACAAATGCTCCTGGTATTTTCGCGTTTTAACTGATTTCGGGTATAAACGGTGACAGAGATAATAAGATATCTCATGTATGCGATAAAATGATGAAGTAGGAAAAATAATTTATTTCAATTAAATGCGTTCAATTTGCAAATAATTTGCCCAAATAAACACAATTCAATCTCATCAGGATAACATGATTATGAACGGAATTTTGATTAATCGGAAGACTTCTCCTCTTTAAACAAGGAATGTTTGGTTTTATTTTGTAAAACAATATAAAGCTATGTTTATAATCCTAAATTCTAAACTGAAATCAAAGAAAATAACTATAATCACTATCACTTTCTATAGGAATCTATCTGCAAAGAGCAAAAATTCTCAATTCACAAAATACTAGTAGCATTTTTCCGAAGGATACTTCAGAATAGTCAAACACAATAAAACTTTATTTGATTCAAAACAACTTTAAAAAAGGTTATAGATCAAATCGACAATACCTTGCTGTCTGTAGCCACATTGAAAACTGGTTCTTCATGTTCTGTGCATGCGCGGTCGCATGTTTGGTGCAAGCAACACAAATTCTTTGGTACAAGTAACAAACAGTACTCGAACAAGTTTTTTGTTTTAGCCAAATACATTTATTGTTAGACCAACGACTTTTTAAGTAATCATGACCAAATTCTTGTACAACGAATACAGATATTACTCAAAAAAATTATTTTGTTATTGTAAATATATTTCTTCCTCTCTGTAGATTTCGAAATTTTCTAGAACTTTCAACAGTCAGTTCCTTTTTTTAGATTGTCATCTGATTATATTCGTGAATGTTTTAAAGTCTATCGAGTTCATGAAGACCTGTATTACATACCATTCGTGTTCAGCCTCGTATTTCAGTGATGTCATCGTACCATTTTCAAAGACGTAAACTCATGCAACTGAAATTGCATTCAGTCCATTCTCAATGATTCCGTGAACAAGAACCTTTAGGCAAGTATTGAGAAAATATATAAACCTTACAAAACATGAAAACCACCTAGATAATGAAACATAAAATAGCTATACCTTATATTCTGCGATATAATTATGTATCTAACAAATAGGATCTGTGAATAAAAGATTGTCTTATATTTCATCAAAGCTATGGCATCAAAAAAGTTTATTACTTTGGAGGAAGAGTTCAAAAAAAATCAGGAGCTCAAGGAATCGGACCTTGAATCTCTAAGAGAATGGAGCAAAAAACAACCCCATCTGCCAAAAATCCCGGATATCGATTTAGTCTTGGTTTTGCATAGTAATTATTATTCCATCGAACCAACAAAAAGAACCATTGACAATTATTATACCATGAGGACCCATGTTCCAGAGTTTTTCACAAATAGAGACGTTAAGAAGTCAAAGGAACTACAGAAGGCATTGAACGTTTCGTAAGTTTTTGAAGGAAAATTTTTTTTATTTAACTGTTTGATTTTTATATTCAAAAAAGAAAGCAACACCTAATGGTATAATTGAAATTGGAAATTGACATTTTTGAGACAATAATTTTATATCATAGAATGCGTGGTAAATTACAAGTATTGATTAGACCTATTAATTCAATTCATTAAGAATTTTTTGAATCAATAAATTGTTTAAATCTTAAAAATTGTAACAATTAATATAAATATGTCAAATACCTATGAGAAGTTTCTAACAAATAAAAACTAGTTTGGCCAACATTAGCTAAATTAGTTTTATTTTTTATTAACTAAAATCACATTTTTATATAATTGAATGCCTTATTATTTTCCAAATTTGGATGATTTTCTTAATTTTGAGAGAATTTGAATTTACTAAATTAATTAAATTAATGGTTGATTATCGTTTATGAAATTATTGTCGACTGAGTAAAAAATATTTATTACCAATAGTTTCATATTTTTAAATACATTAATAGGATCCAATTTGACCCCCAAAACTTTAATTAATCATAAAACATATGATTAAGCTGTATTAAACTCTAAATTATTTGTAAAAAGTCTTTTAAATTGCATTACAACTTCTGAAGTTGAACTGAAGACACCTTTAAGACTTCATTCAGGTTCCCTAAAGTTAAGGGTCAAAAATTGGAAAAAGAATTGCAAAAAATGCTGCCAAATTTCTTTTGAAGTGCTTTATTCTTTCAACTTATTGAGATATTTAACGTTAATTATTTATTCTGGTGAAAGATTGCATACTATTTTCAAAATCCGTCAGAAAAACGATAAGATGTCAAAAATTAGCTGAATGGCGGCAGTTTTTCTGAAATTAAAAATTTACGCAGCAAAGTTGACCTCCTTTGAATGCTCTACAAAGATTTTTTCACTACTTTTCTTCTTCTTCTTCTTTATTCATAATGTGTCCCCTAAGGGTTTACATCGAAATATATATATGCATTAGGGTGATTTCAAAAAATGACTTGCGAATCTGGACATGTAAAAAAAAGCCCAAGTTGTACCTTTTTAGTCCAAAAATTGTTCAAACAAAAAATTCAAAATCGTATATGATATAGAGTCCCCTATTGTAGTTTTGTCTTTTTTGTTGATTTTTTTCGTTTTTTTTATGTCCTCAGTGTCTTCAAAATGCATGTACTACATTTTTATACATATAAAATTATCCTCTTTCATATAACCATCATTATAAATAATTTAATACAAAAAATTTAACTCATTTTTAAGAAAAATAAATTTTTTACTCGTTGACATTTTTCTATGAATAATTCCGATTTTGAACTTTAGTATTGATTCATTACCCATGTATTGTGAGTAAATACCTATCATACGGATTTTTTTTCAAATTACTGTTCCTGCAAAATGAGATATCGAGTTGAAAGTTTGCAAAATTAAATAAAATGTACCGAGAGAGATTTATCTTGCCCTGAAAGTTTGTAATTATAAAAAAAATCCAATAATTGCCTCTTAAAAGACATCTTTTTTGTAATTACAAAAATTTAGGACTAGAAAATTCTTCCTTAGTATCTTTTATTTGAAAAAGTTTGAACTCGATATCTCATCCTGTGGATATGAGCTTGTAGGAAGAAGATATCGGTAATATAGATGTTTGCACTCAATACATGGCCTGAAAAAATTATAACTTTGATTCAAGCCTTTCCACACCTCTAAATGGAGCAACAAATGATGGCTACAAAGTGATATATTCAAGACTTTTGGATTTTGAACCATCACATTTTGTACATGCTGATGCAGTAAAAGTCTACACAATGGTATTAGACATGTGGCTTCATACCGAGGGAACAGTCCCGGGTCACATTATTGTGATCGACATGTATGGTGCAGTTATGGGGCATGTGGGACGTTTGAATCCTGCAATTGCAAAAAAATGTCTCTTTTATCTTCAGGATGCACTCCCAGTTCGACTTAAACAATTGCATATTATGAATGCTTCACCAATTATTGATATTATCTTGGCTATGATGAAGCCATTTATGAAGAAGGAACTTCTGGATATGGTAATAAACAATTTTACACTGTGGCTCAATCTATCAAAATTTAATTTATTTAGCCAAACGGTCGTGTCTGCAACTGGATAAAAGGGGGAAAGGGAAATATTAATTTTCGAAAAGTTTAAAGTTTTTTCGATTCAAGGATGTGATGTACATACAATCAATCTTAAAATTCATCCAACCTTTATAATGAATTAAAGAATCGACGATAATGATCTAAATATTAATTTCTGCGAATTTTAAAGCAGAAATTTAAGCGTACTTCAGAAAAAATTGTATGAGTTAAAATTGCTTGTTTCACAAATTTTGTATGGAATTTTGTGTCTTAGTTTTAATTTTAGGTAAAAGCTGCAATTTGTATCCAATTTTAATTATCAAGAGCTGATTTTATGCCCTGAAAGGTTTTCTACAATCTTGTTTGGTTGGGTTATATTACAAAATTTTCTTTTAGAGTTCCAGTTGTTCTTTCGGTAAACATATTTTTACGTGAATAAAACTGAATTGTAAAGAATCTTTCAATTAATCAATTATGTCCTGGATCCTTAGAATTGGATAAGGATTTCAGCTTTTACCTAAAATTAAAGCTGAAACACTGAACTCTATAAAACTTTTGTTAAATAAACAATTTTGATCCAAACAGTTCTTTTTTAAAGGCCGCTTAGATTTCTCTTAAAAATTTGCAGCAAGTAATATGTCTATGTTCGTTGATTTTATCAATCATTTAGTAAAAATTTAGTAACGTTCAAAATTTAAAAATATGAGACAAGTTTTTCACTATTTTTCTCAAATTTGAAGACCTCCAATTTGATCAATTTCCTCCTAATCAGTTTAAAAAAATTAACTTTTTAGCTACATATTCACACTACATTGGACACCTTAAAAAAGTTCATTCCCTTGGATATTTTGCCAAATGAATCTGGCGGAAAATCAGGGCCACTTTTAGAATATTATGACGAACGTAAGAAGATATTGAAGGAATATCGTGATTGGTTTTCCGATGATGAGGTTCACGGACGTGTACAAGAATCTCTTCGTCCTGGAAAATCGAAGAATGCGAGTGAAATCTTCGGTGTGGAAGGAAGTTTTAAAAAACTGGATATAGACTAGAAAAATATCAATTTTGACTAAAATATTACTTCAAGTACTTCTGATTACTCTCAGAGCTTTCTAAGTTGTATGTGTGATATAAAGAAAATAAAAACAAGTCAAATCAAATAATTGTTTTGAAGAGTTTCTAATTTAAAAAATACATTTACCAGGCTTACTTGTCACGATCTGATATTGCATAAGGTCTTGCATAACTCATGCTTTGTCATATTCTGTATAATCTATTATCAACTTGACAATTCGTCTTACCGTTAGATTACGTATTACACTAATCTGTAATTTAATTTTAATTTCATATAGTATTTTCTGATCATAATAACCTTTTATATGATAATTACATTTTTATATATAGAATTAGCTTTACAGAATTTTGACAATATACATATATTCCTTAGTATCAGATACTTACTTTATTCTTGCAACAGATCATTCAAAACATTAATATAAATTAACTAACGCAATAAGCATGTAGAAAACATTTAGCATAGTATCAAGTATAATTTATCGGTCACATGTGTGTATCAAAAAATAATAAAATTATACACTTGTGTCTACAAATTACTAGCCTGTGATTACCTAAATACTGACATAGTGAATGTGGAAACGTGATCTGAATAATTTTGTTTCATATTCTTATTTTCCACGTTTGATATTTCAAATGATTCCAAATATGCACAACTGCGTAGACCTATCGATTATGCATAGTTAATAATCCAATAGCTGAAAAATATTTTTATCCTACTTAACACTTTTTACAAATTTACTCAAATTTTAGGAAAGAAAATTTTGGGAACAGACATAGTACAAAATATTAAATAAAAATTATCTAATACCGTTAACACTCAACTTACTATGGTAATTTGGATCTTCAATCAATTTATATGTATATTTCAGAATCTTATTTAACGTAAACTATAGTGATTTCTAAAAATTGCGAAATTTAAAAATTCCTCAAGTGTCGAATCATTGCATCGAATGCCCTATGCTAGTAGCCTGAAATTAAATAAAATTCTTAATAGTTTGTATATTAAACTTATAAAATGTGTTGAGATAATAAAATAATAATTAATTTAAAGTGTAAATAAGTAAATAAGCGCACCAATCTTGCCAATCTGGTTGTCGAAGCGATTAATGCAGTGTGAAAGGATATACGAAAGTTCGGAGCACCGTGGTTCGGAGTATTTTCGGAGTGAGTGAATGTCATTGAGCCGTTCAGCGTCACATTTGCTGTTTATTGAACTTAAACATATTTTTTAAAAGTTTAAACAGCTGTTTGACATGTTGTACATGCGTGGAGTGTGAAGTTCATAAGAGATAACATGACGGAAAGTAAAATAAATTTATTCTTTTGAATTTTTAACGAAAAATTTTATGCTTCCAAGGGATTCAAAATAAAGACGTAACTGGACTGGAAATCTTACAATTCAGTGCAGTAGAGTGACGCCGTATCGTGTCCTTAGCCCTTCGTGCTCCAAATATATTGCCACTTTGCAATGTTTTTGTATATCAAATTATGTCTCATACACCTCGCTATGCACAAAGAATAAAAAATCCTTTCTGAATTTATGTATTTCATATAAAATTTCAAGTTTTATAGGTTCCACTTAATTTTATAATTTCAAGTCTCTTATAAGAGAGAGACTGGAATAAGTAGAAGAAGGTCAACAAATATAGAAAATGTAAGATAATCAAATCGACCCCCTAACAAGGCCAGGTCGAATGTCCGAGGAGATCAAGTCGACTATCTGAGATGATCAAATCGACCCTCTACGATGAGCGATTCGACCCTTTATAATGATCAATTCCGCTTTCTGTGACGATCAGTTTGACTCACTATGACATTCGAGTCGACCGTCTGAGATGTTCAAGCCGACACTCTGAAATATTCGATTTAAACCTCTTGTTTTAACCTTCTAGAGATATTCGCTTTAGCCGTCTTTAAGGGCTGCCCTATAGTTGACCCTCCAATATAGTCTGTCTGAACATCTAGATGGCCAAACTGACCTTACATTTTTTCCGTGTAATTAAAAATATTCCTGTAAATAGCATATGTCTTAGGTAAATATACAGACCAAAAATTAACTGTGCAGCAATAAAAATGATGTAAACAGTCTTATTTAAATTTAACAGTTATCCATATATCCGAGACAGCTGATTCTTTTAGCAAACGCATTGCTTTATGTCTTTTATACTTCTCATCCTTTTTCATGATGAATCGGCTTTACACTTAGCATTTTGTCTCGACTTGACGGTAGCCAGAGAGGCGAAAAAGAGAATAAAAAAGTCAAAAAGAACAATTTCGGTTGCCCTCGTCGACTTCTACCTCCGTCGGTTTAATATACCTGCTGGTTTTATGTTTTATTCTTTGCTCTCGCCCTCTCCATGCAAAAAATGTTTGGCGTTCGTTCACCAATGACACTGGCACGCTACGAAATTCGTACGGACTTGAGATAGACGTACGCGAACGATCTCATGCTGAGATGTTGTCTGAGCGTTCGTAATTTGAAGTCAGGCCCGAAGATGAGGAAAATATCCACAATTTAAATTGTTTTTCGAATATTTATGCAATTTACGTAATTTTCGCAAGTTACGTGAGATTGTTTTTTACGGTATTAGCCATAATCTTCTTAAAATTACGTAATTTTCGTCAACAACTAGCAGTTTCGAAAATTACTCGAATTTAGGAAAATACGAAAAGTTACGTTATATACGTAACGTTATGGTACACCCGTAAACTTATTGAAATATACCTAGCCTTAAACAATCAACTTAAATGTAAGGACAGTTACTTAACTGCTATTATGTAACGTATTTTAGGCCCGATTACAGTTACGGTATATAGGCAAAATTACGTTACCTACGTAAATTTACGTGATATACTTAAAAATACGAAAATATGAAATGATAATTTTTATCACAGGCTTAGTAATGTTTTTTAACATTGATGAAATAAAATGTCTCGGAACGTAAATTTTTGCTGTCGTTTTTATTACTGCAATTCAATATCAATGGTACAACAGAGGAGCAGCGTATAATGTGGAGCGCATAAAGCAAGGGACTAAAAGTTTTAAGTTTATTAAAGTAGTTAATTATTAAATTTTCTGAAAAGTTTTGCTGCGCCAAGTTATCCTACCTGGTTGACTAATGCAGTGCATTAGTCAACGCCCAAAAGCAACTTTTCACCTTAAAAATCAAACGATTCTCTGAATTCGCCTAATTTTTTCACTATTTCACAATACGTTTATTAATGCATACCTATACTGAACCTGACCTCATTCGTTTAAAATGCGCAGATTTTTGTATAAGCGACCCCCTATAACTTTAGATCTATATAGTTCTCGAATTTTTAAATTACAGCGCACCCCGAAAAAAATTAGCATTGAATCAAGAAAATAGTGGTATGATCCCGGGCGATACAATATTTTTTCGAACCAAGAACATTTGTCTTGTCTTCAAAATATGTACTTGAATAAAGAATCTGGATTTTCCTTAAATAATGAAATTCATTTTCTTGAGTCAAGAACAATTTTCTTCAATCAACAAAATATTGTATTGTTTGCATTCGTAATTTTCTAGGTACAATATTAGGTTTCAAGCTTAAAAATTTTTGGTTTTGCGGCCCATGTTAGGTCACATACTTATCAAAAAACTCGACTTGTAAAACGGCGTCTAAAATGAACTCAAAAATTGGGATGCATTTTGACGTCAAAAACTATCCCAGCAACATTCGACGTTATTTCTACAGTTTTGCATACAAAAAAATTCAAATAATTAATTTTTTGCACCAATGAATAGAGCAGGTCCGAATTACACAAACGATAGTTTTTTTTTCAAAAGCAACACTGAGAAAAATTTGGTTGACAGAACAAAAATTTGGTTGCCCCAAAAAAAGTTTTCGGTTGCTATAGAAGCAACAAAACCGTTCGGTTGAGTCAATCAACGAATATTTGTATTTTGTAGATATAATGAAATATCTCATTTTTACGAGAAAACGCTAAAGTAAGAAAAATAAATTCATTCAATAAAATGTATTCAATTTGCAAAAAATGTTGTTAATTACTTACAGTGAAATTTCATCACGATAATCCATGATCATAGTCGAAATTTTAATTAACCAAAAGGCTTCGCTAATAAAATGCATTCTACTAAATCAAAGTATTTTCTCTTCTTCTAGCTTTCTCTTTGAACAAGGTATATTTGGTTTTATTTTTTAACATATAATAAAGGCGCTATGATTATAATCCTGAATTACGCAGTCAAATCGAGGAACATTACTATCACTACTGTCACTTTCTATGAGAATCAAACTCTCAACAGCTGACACATACCTAACACTACTATATATCCAAAAAATTTAGATACCAGATTTTTTTTACAGATTATAGTAAAAATCTCAGCAGAAAAAAATTCTAAAAATATCGGACAAAGTACATATTGCAGATGAAGGTTTGTCCCATACTGATACAGAGTTTTGAAGTTTTCAGTAGATTAACGATTATTTCCTGGCGAGTGAAAGGTGAAAAAGTACCATCATCTTACGATAATTTCAGAATACTCGACTTTGAATAGCTATTGGTCTCTGAAAATGATTTACAAAAAATCTGCGAAAATATGTGAATTTCTATGATCCTTTCTATTAACAATGGTGAATCTTAGAGTCAAAAATAATTATTTTTTATTGAGTTAATAATAAAAGAGTAGTGAGGTGTCATCTCCGAAACTAAAGAACGTACGGAGATAATTCTTCAAGCAAATTATTTTTGGCTTCTGAAAGTAGTGTAGGTAGTGGCAATGAGCAAAAAGTTGTGCTTTAATGTTTAAAAAATTATTTTTTTTCTTTGTAAAATACAAAGGGCTTTTCAATTATTGGCGGAACGGCACTGGGTGACGGACAACAGTGCACGAGCCCATCTGTGCACGTCGGTGGTCACTGGTACAACGCAACGGTGCACGTTGTTGGCCACAGGCACAACTGTACATCGGGACATCTGTGCTAGGGCTCTGACTTTGCCAATACCCGGTCACCCGGGTATTTGGGCGAGTAACGGATGCCACGGGGTATTACCCGGGTACCCGGGTAAGTTTCGGGTATCAGGAATACAGTGAAACAAAAGGTGACATGATCACAAATGTCTGATAAACCTTCATTCAATTCGTCAGTATGTCGCCTCAACGGCCAAGTTGGACTTGGGATTATTTTGTCATAAAGTGTCATATATTGCAGCGAAATATTTTTGTACCAAAACTCAACGTCATCACTAAGCCAACATGGAGATATATTTAAAATCCAAAAAATTCGTTGTGTACCCGGACACCCGGGTATTACCCGATTATCCGGGGACCCGGGTACCCGAGTAATACCCGTGATCTCGGGGACCCGGGTCCCCGAGTAAATATTCAAATACCCGTCATGAAGTCCTAGCCCTAATATGTCCACGTCTCCAATTTGGCGTGCACAGATGGCACCCTAGCAACAGTTCACGTGCACAGATGGTACCCTACCAAAGGTTCACGTGCACAGATAGGAGCCTCCCAACTATGCACGTGCACAGATGGTACACTCCCAACTGTGCACGTCGAGGGCCGCTGGTACAGATGTGCACGCTGTGGCACACTGGCACAACTGTGCACGTGCACATATGGGACACTCCTAACTGTGCACATGCACATATATGGGAGTCTCCCAACTGTGCACGTCGAAATTTAGATGTGCACAGATAGTACCTTAGCAACAGTTCGCGTGCACAGATAGGAGACTCCCAACTGTGTACGTCTCAGTTAATACGATCATTTTTTCGCTCAAAAATCCTCGTGCACAGATGGGATACTCCCAGCTTTACACGTGCACAGATGGGATACTCCCAACTGTACACGTGCACAGATGGGACCCTCCGAACTGTACACATGCATAGTTGGAAGACACCCAACTGGGCACGTCTCAATTGATACGATCATAGTATTGACTTACAGGTCCACGTGCACATATCAAAGACTCCCGACACTGCACGACTAAATTAATGAAATCAGATTTTTCACTTAGGACTATTAAAATCATCAATTTCACTTAAAACTTGTACAGATGGTACCTTCCCAACTGCGCACGTCTCGATTGATACTATAATTTTTCGCATAAAATATGTGCACCATCTGGGTATGTGAAGTTTTAAATAAAGAGTCTAATTCTATTAACTGATACGCGCCCAGTTCGGAGTCTCCCATATGTGCACGCGGACTTGTAAGTTGAGCATCTTATCATATCAATTGAGATGTACACAGTTTCGAGGGTACCATTTTTACACGTTGGCCTGTAAATTTATAAGCTAATCGCATTAATTAAGACGTACACAGTTGGGGTGGTTCCAACTGGGTACGTGGACTTTTAAATAATGAGTTTAATTGTATAAACTGACACGCGCGCAGTTTAAGAGTTTAAAATCTGATCGCATTAATTAAAACGTGCTCAGTTAGGAGGGTACCATCTGTGCACATAGATATTTTAATAAAAAGTCGGATCCAATCAATTGATATGCGCACAGTTGTGAGTCTCCTATATATGTGCACGTGAACTTGTTAGTTAAACATGTTATCTTATTAATTGAGATGCGCACAGTTGGAATGGTACTATCTGGGTACGTGGACTTTTAAAAACGTCTAATACTATTAATTAATGCGTGCACAGTTGGCAGTCTCCCAAGTGTGCGCGTGCACAGTTGGAATTTCCCATATTTGCACGTGTACCGTTGGGAGTCTCCAATCTGTGAACGTGTAGAGTTGGGGGTCTCACATCTGTGCACGTGGACTTCTGAGTGAAAAAATGATCGTCTTAGTTATACGCGCACAGTTGGGAGTATCTCATCTGTTCACGTGGAAAAACTGTGTTGACAACCTAATCGTATCAATTGAAATGTGCACAGTTGGGAGTCTCCCATCTGTGCACGTGCACAGTTAGGAGTGCCCCATATGTGCACGTGCACAGTTGCGCCACTAATCAACAACGTGCACAGTTGCACCACCGGTCCCCGACGTGCACAGTTGGACAAGTGCACAGTCGCTCCGTGCGCAGTTGTACCCCTCGCAAATTTCGATGTGCACATTTGGGAGTCTCCCATCTGTGCACGTGCACAGTTAGGAGTGCCCCATATGTGCACGTGGCCAGTTGTGCCACTAATCAACAACGTGCACAGTTGTACCCCTCGCGAATTTCGACGTGCACATTTGGGAGTCTCCCATCTGTGCACGTGCACAGTTGGGAGTATCCCATCTGTGCTCGTGAACCTGCAACTTTAAAATCTGATCGTATTATTTCAGAGAATTAAAAAAAAAAATTATATTTAGAGGTCGTCGCTCAAGGCCCATGAAGTTATTAACATACGCATTTCCTCAACAAAAAAAAGACGCTTTCGTAAATTATATTCAGAAAACTCAATATTAGGTGTATCAAGTTGAATTTGATCCATTCCTCTTTACAATTAGCCATAGAATACAAATAAAATAATACTTGTTAAATATCACCTTCATAAGTCTGTTTTATAGGGTCCCAAAGAAACCCCATAAGTGAAAAAATGGGTTTTGCGAGTTTTTGGAGCTAATTATGATATTGTTGCGTTTTTTTAAAATGCAAATTATTTTTAATACATAAAATACTACTTTATACTGCTAATTAGATATTCACATAAATTGTTTAAACAATATATTATTGTTTTTTGGCAATTTTCTCTTAGAACAGAGATAGAAAGTCGAGGTTTTTTCAAAAAATTTGTACTTTTTGTCCAATTTTCAATTAGAGTGATGCAACAGTTAATTAATGTTAATAAACATAGTTATTTAAACAATTTATTATTATTGTTAACAATATTCTCTTAGACTAATGTTAGAAAATTGCAGTTTTTTCACAAATTTTCCACTCTTTTTCCAACATACAATTAGTGAGGTAAAGAATTAACTAAACTTAACAAAATGAATTGTCCAAACAATTTAATATTATTTTTAATAATATTCCATTTGAATAATGCTACAAAGCTGCGGTTTTTTTTCTGAAATTTTCAACGATTTGTCTACTTTCCTATTAAAGTGAAGTAATAATTAATTCAAGTTACCAAAAATAATTGTCTAAACAATTTATTACTATTTTTAATAATATTCTCTTTGCTTAAGGCTAGAAAATTACAGTACAAATAACAATACATTGTTTAAACAACTGTTTTTTTTAACTTGCATGAATTTAATTAATTAATTAATTTTAATTGCATGAATTTAACTAAGTGAAAAGAAAAAAACCCAACTTTCTAGAATTATTCAAATTGAACATTATTAACAATAACAATAAGTTGTTTAAACAAATTATTTTGTTAAATATTATTGATTATTTACTTCACTCTAATTGGAAATTGGACAAAAAGTGGAAAATTTTTGAAAAAACTGCAATTTTCTATCACTATTCTAAGAGACTATTATTAAAAACAATGATAAATTGCTTAAACAATTGTGCTTGTTAACGTTAATTAACTATTACCTTACTCCAATTGAAAATTGCACAAAGAGTAAGAAAAAATTCTAAAAACCACGACATTCTGTATTAACATTCTCTATTCTAAGAGAAAATTACTAAAAACAATAATAAATTATTTAAGAAATTTATGTAACCATCTAATTAGCAGTATAAAGTACTATTTTATGTATTAGAAACAATTTGCATTTTGAAAAACCCAAAGCATTCAAAAGCTCGTAATCGCTCGCATTCGATAATACTCGGCCGCATTCGGCCATGGATAATAAAACAAAATTTTGAGTCAATTCAAGCATGAATAAATTGTCAAATTAATTAAAAGGGCAATTAAAGAACGGTAATAATTCGAGTAATAATTTAGGCATATATATTAGGTTGGTCCAAAAATGCATTGCAACATTTTTTTTTGCTCTATAGGGAAAGAAACCCCCAAAGTTTCCATTTTCAAAAAAAGAAAATCCGTATTTTCTGTTGTTTTGATATTCCAGTATTAATACATGGCACCGGGCACTTGAAAATCCCATAAATTGAGCATAGGAAAATTTTGGATTTTCGAAAAATTGGACTGATACTTCAGGGTTTGATCGAAAGTTGCCAAATTGTTTAGGGATTGAAGAGGAATATCTACGAAATAAAACCATACCAATAACTTTCATTTTTAAATCATCACTACTCCTTTTCAATACAAATAATTACTAATGGACAAGTTGAAAATCCCAAATTAATTTTTAAACGATTTTTAATTGTTTAAATAAATGTAGCTTATATAAACAATTATTATTTCAACAAAAGAATATAAAACATAATCGTATTTTCTAAAGGAAATGTAATAGTTGGTCATTTTTGAAATAGCAAATTTTTTTCCAAACATTATTTATACATTTATTTAAAAAATTAATTATTGTTTATATTCAAAATTTCTTAAAATCGAACCAGAGATCTCGAATTGGTATGCTATGTTACTTTAAAAATATAATTAAAAATAGAACATATACAATTATTTTTCTGACTGCATAGTGTATAGAAAAAATATAATAAACATTTATCAATTGTTTGAACAAATGGAATTTGTCTAAGCAATTATTTTTACCAAAAAATATTTCTAAAAATTTTATTTTCTATTCCATGTTTAATTTATTCTATTTTCGTCCTTAACAATATTATTCAAAGAAAATGTTGAAACTTGAATCATAATATTTATTATTAAATGTAATTTTTTATAATATATTCATGGTTAATATAGTAAAAATATAATGAATACAATAATAAATATACTTTTATTATTTAAATTTCATAATGACTTTTATGATTTATTTAATAGTACGACAAAAAAAATTTAAGCCACACATACTTAATTTGAAGAAAGTTTTAAGGTAAACAATAATTAATTGTTTAAACAATGACATAAAGTTTTCAGCAGAGTTTATTACTCCTTAAAATCATTCAATATTATGTTTAATTCAGAAAATAAGATGTTAAAATTATTTTTTGGGAAAAATAATAGTGTAAACAAATAGGAATTTGTTCAACATTAGAAGAAAAGTATCAAAATGATGTAACTGTTCTATGATAAGTAGCATGGGATACCAATTTGAGAAGAAAGTGGACATCTCTGACGCGATGTTTAGAAATTTTGAAAATAAATAATAATTCATTGTTTAAATAATCACATGATATTTAAAAAAAATGTACTACGGCACTACGCCAATCAATGACCAATTTACATTTCATTAAGAAAATAGATTATTTTGTACATTTATTGGAAAAAATAATTGTTGAAATGAGTTTCATTTATTTAAACAAATAAAAATGATTTCAAAAGTCATGCGGGATATTTAAGTTGTCATTTAGTATTTATTTGTAGCAAAAAAGGCGACAGAAAATGCTAAAAATTAAGAATAATACGTGAAAATGTGCTTGTAATGTTTGGGCCATATATTTGGGGCGTTGTAGGGTGCGGGGTTAGAAAGACTTAAAAATAAAATGTGTTAATATGGTTTTATTTTATAGACACTCCCCTTCAATCTTTAACAAATTTAGCAACTTTCAATCAAACCCTGAAGTATCACTCCAATTTTTCGATAATCAAAAAATTTCCCACGTTAAACATACAAACCCTGATACATATAGATTAAGTGAACATTTATGAAAATATTAACATCAAATTTTATTATCAAGATAAATAATCAATTATATTACAACAAATTTTTCACAATCAATTTAGAAAAGTTTATTTTTAAAAGTTTTGTGTGCTTTCAATTTGAGCAACTTAATTTATTCTAATTAATAATGAATGATTAACTTTAATAACACGTAAAATTATTTCTACAGATTTTTGTAACCGTTAACTTGTTTGAATTTTCAATTTAAACGTATGGCTTTCTCACAGAGGCAGATTTCTAGTGATAAGAAATGTCGAATTTTATATTTTAATTTACACTGACTGGATTTGTGTCCCAACACAATACTTTTTAAATAGTAAATCACATAACGTAGATGGGGTGAAACAAAAAGGTCACAAAATTTAAAGCAACTATAGTCCCAGAAACTAGCAGAAAATTATAAATTTGTAAATAATATTAATTTTGATCGCGCAGTTTTAGAAATGAAACCCGTTTGATTTTATATATATATATATTTTTTATAATTATTTAGAATTTTAACACCCCTTAAAATCGATATAACCTGGCAATTGAAGTTCGTAGCGACCGCGGTGATATCCGATATGGTCTGCTTATCAGCCACAAAAACACAAGGGAAGCTGAAAAGGAATGTGCCCGAGTGGGGAGCTTTACACAGTGACTTTGTGAAGCTCTTCACTCGGGGTGCTTGCTAGAGAGATTGATCAGCGACCTGGGTCGGAGCAGTGTTACGGAACGAACGTGTTATTTAGATAAACAATGCAGGAACTGTAGATTAATCTAAAAATATATATATCACCCCCCCCCCCCCCTTTATCGCCTTTTACACTTCCCTGTCTCGATTTTCTCATATGAACTCCCTGATTTCCAGCTAGAACCGAGTTAGCCATGGTACCCCGAAAGGAATTTGGCTTAATTGTATAATTATTGTGTAATTAAAATAATAATTTTAATTTGTCCAATCCCCCCCCCCCCCCATTCCTCAATGGCGCCCAACGAGGCTCGAAAGGCAAGTGCCATGCCTGCCATACCCTATATACGCTTCTGGATGACACACTGATTAACGATTTTATGTATTACACAGGATGAAAGAATTTAAGAAATGTTTAAAGTTTAAAAAATCAATATTCATAGAATTCTTTTCCGTCATAGGAAGGGCTCTCAAAGATCCAGGACGCCTCAAAAGTTGCGGAATCAATCGAGAACTAAAATCGTTTTCATGTTTTTCAGCTGAGGCCCTGTCTTGACGTGGACGAGGGAGGAGAAGAATCAAGAAATGAGATGGCATGGCACGCCAGGCGGCTCGATGGAAGAAGAGGTTAAACTTGAAGAAACAACCAGTAGTCCCTGCGTCGAAGCCTCCCGCTGACCTTTCTCGTGGATGATCGCTCGCTGAACTCTGACGTAAGGAATGCTTTGCCGGTGCCGGACCGTTACATCTCCCATGATCCCTTACTTCCAGGTTCCAGCTACTGGTCCAGACTTTTGACGTCTGGAAAAAATTCTTTTGGGACCTTAATACCCAAAGGATGTCGGTAGCGATATCTTTTAGGAAATTATGAACATGCCCAAGGCGCCACGGCGCTTCTGTATTACGAAAGTATATCCATTCTTTTGTCCTCAAATTCTAAAAACATCCATAACGGATTTGGACCAAAAAGTTTCTTTGTTAAAGAAGAAACTTGCTATTCATTTAGCAATTCAGGTTATTACATAGATTTTTTAAAATGTCTCCGGAAATAGGGGAAAGGCGGTACGTTTGGGACAGCTGTATACTTATTGACAAAGTCAATCTAAGCTTATTAAATCTAATATGAACTTTTATTTATTGGTCAAAAGTGTTTCTTCAGACTCCAAAGAAACATTTTTAACAAGTGAATAAAAGTTTAATCTTCATTTCATATATTCAAATTGACTTTGCGGAAAACGTACTGCTGTTCTAAGCGTATTATCTTTCACTTACATATTGTAAATAGACATTTAGATACAAGGAATCATTATCAGCTGTCCACCTCCGACTTGCTTAGTTCTCAGATATGTTTTAGATGACCCAAAAATAATAAATACGGTTTTTCTTTTCTTGTTCGTTTTCATATTTAGAGGGTGAACCCAGCCCTGAAAGTATTATTCTGAAAACCATCATATTCTTCAATGGTACTGGACAAAATCTTTATATATATTAGGGTGGTTCATAAAAAACGTGTTTTCAGTTATCGGCGGCGGTATCGTGGCACCTTGTTTCTCTGGGTGAGAAAATGTACTCTCCTAATTTTTTCAGATTTAAAAAAAATTGTTTAGAGGTGGCCAGCATCACATTTACGTAAAAAGTAAGATTTTCGTATTTTTTTATTTTATATTTTTAAATATAAAAGTTAGTTTTAAAGAAAGATTTTATGAACGAAAGTTTTAAAGAAATTATGATTCGGAAAAATTATTTGGCTTTAATAACAAAAAATAAAAAATTCATTGATAAGGCTTTTAATGGCTTCTCCATCACTAAATTCTGATAAAATAGCTATATTTATTAGGGTGTTCGTTATTTTGGCGATGTCGAAATTTTTCTCATCCCCCCCCCCCCCCCCCCTAAAAGGTTTCAACAAAAATAAAACAAAATTCGTGCAAAATGTGAGTAAAGATCGGTTCATATTAAGACGTGTCCTCGAGCTGTTGAAATTTTAATGGAAAATTTACGTATTTTTCAGCCTGCTGTACTCGAATATTCATAACTTTTCTTGAAGTACCCGGGAAATATACTTGGTCTTGATTTTGTCTTGAATGTCTTCAATATGTCTTCAAGACCATGATGTCTGGTTCCGTCTCACCAGCTAGAAATTGGAGATATACAGACTTCTCTTGGATCTATGACTGTAGTTGTGCCAAGACAAGACCAGGTAGACTTGTCTTAAGACAAGAAGTGTAAGTCTTGATAAATATACCGAATTGCTCCTAATAGAAAATTATATTACCAATTTGTGGCTTTAACATTTGCCAGGGTCAAGATTATAAAATTTTTCAATTGTAAATTTTATTGTCCATTATACTCCGACCTCTATAAACTGTGGACCCCACCGCACCGGCAGCGCAATATTTTAAAAATGAAAACATACTAGGACTCGTTAACAATAAATTTCTCAATATGGCCTTCTTGTTTTTCAATAGAGTTGAAAATATTACACCATCGCGTCGTTTCATTAAACTTTTCTACTTCCACGTTTTCCATGTTTATAACTTTTTTCAAATTATTCTATACAGTTCTCAATATTTTTTTGACCAAGAAATCATTTTTCACTGTTGAATTAAGGAATATCTTGACTACTCGAATTATTAATTTTCTAAAAATCTTTAGTTGCTCACTTTTCGCTAATCGAATCTGTAAAATTTCACTAGTAATTAGTAACTTTTATCAATTTTAATTCAAAGAACAAAAAAACCTTAAAAACTAAAATATATTATTTCCTAAATTACTCAAGTTGATAGTGTTGATACGTATTCTCCTCGTGCTTGATTTGAAAAATAGATTTTTTTTATTAATCTCTGGCACAAAATAAAGCTGTTCACTCAGGCGACAACAAAATTTTGTTGTTAATAATTGATAAAATTGTTTATAACAAATGTTTTAGCAAAAAATGACCAGGATTACAAAAAAATAAGTAAGATATTCGTAATGAGAGGACTCTTTTACCGTTTGAAAATGAGGTATCTCTGGGTCCTATGAGCACATGAAGAAGTGTTAGTGACAACTTGATTAGACTGTTTTTAAGAATATAGTGAGATGAAATTTAGTTAACTTCAATTTCAGGATTATCGTCCAACCATTAATATATACCATAAGTGAGCGCCAGCATGAAAAGGGCTTTTATGGCCGGTATTAAGTTACGTATAGGGTCATATAACCGGATACATTTTTGGAATTGGATGCCCGAAACGAACCCTCTAAGTTGAAAAAAGAGTCGCTGGGGCATTTTTGACTTTGTATCTTGGAGAAACCGCTTATTTTTTCGGAAATGAAATATACACACTTTCGGTAGCTCAGGGGACATGATTATAGTGCCAATAGATTTAGTATAGGTCCTAGTATTATCTCCCACTCGAACCCATTGTTATTGTTAATAATATTCTCTTAGAATAATGCTAAAAAATTTCAGTTTTTTTTTAAATTTTACACTTTTTGCCCAATTTTCAATGATAGTGATGTAAATAATTAATTTGAGCCAATAAAATTAATTGTTTAAACAATTTATTATCATTTATAATAATATTCAATTGAAATAATGCTAGAAAGTTGTGTTTTTGTTTCTGAAATTTTTAACTTTTTAACACTTTTTTCGTATTGAAGTAATAAATAATGCAAGTTAACAAAAATAGTTGTTCAAACAATTTATTATTATTTCTAATTATCTTATCTTAGATAAGTGCTAAAAAGTTGCGGTTTTTCTGAAATATTAAACATTTTGTCCACTTTTCACTTAGCGAGGTAATGATTAATGCAAGTTAACAAACATTTTTATTTTAACAATTGACTATTGTTTATAACCATGTTCTCTTAGAGCAAAATAAAGAATGGAATAATTAGGAGTAGGTGGGAGGACTTGGTCTGTCGCAAAACCCATTTTTTTCACTTATGGCGTTTTTGTGGGACCCTATAAAACATACTTATGGGGTTTAGTATATATAATATGCATATATATGTAATTTAATATACATAATTTAAATATATTCCCAAATATTGTCTCCTATTCCTAAATATTCCTTCATATTCCTTCATATTCCCTTATATTCCTACATATTCTCTCATATTCATACATATTCCCATATTCTGCATATTCTTTGTATTCCCAAATATTCTGATATATTCTTTATATTCCCGGATATTCTTTAGGGAATATATTCTCGGTACACGAAAAATCAGAGTGGTCGACCCCTCGCTTATTTTGATTGCAACTCTCAATAAAAATCTCGGAATTGTCTAATAGAAAGCATCTGAAAGCTTAAGATCGTCCGAATTCAACGATATGATCACTTTTATTCTAAAAAAATGTTGTCAATACTAGAGGGCAAAACAACCCAAGCAACAGGGTTTTTCGGTCTTGTCTTTTATAAGCGTCCACTTTTACCTGTTTCCAGAGAGAGGGCGACGTTAGGAAAAATCTGACAAAACTCACAGATATTCTTTAAACATTCTTTAATCCTCACAGCCTTCACTTCCAAAATTTTCCGCTCAGCCTACTGTGTTTTTTTTCAATTAACGTATCGGGAAGCATTTTTTTAAACTGTAGGTTCAAGTCTCACAGAAATAAATGTTGTGAAATCAATAAGATGAATTCAACACTTACAATAAATATTTTCAAAAAACTGAAACAGCGAGCCCAAAAAATTGTCCGGGTTTAAAACACCCAGTGTAACGGTTAATGCAATGCATTTGTCAAAATTCCTAAATATTCAATAATTTTCTTTTTATGGTGATTTATTTACAAAAACTTTATCTTGAGAACGAATGAAGATAGAAAGCCGTGAAATTTCTCGAAATATGCAGGTTTGTAATGCGAGTGCAGTTCAATAATTGAATTTATGAATAAATAATTCTTACGGTGACAGAATAGTAATTTAAAAACCTACCAAGATGACTGATGGATGAACTACCTCTAATTAGTAATTAGTTACGTCTATCATATATGGGTAATTGTCAAATTGTAGGCAAATCTTCGCACATACAGTGGCAATCACATTATTATTAAGAATTAAATATTTCATAACGGAAATAGATCTTATCACATCTCAAAATTGATAATCCAACGGGGGCAGTTTTTAAAATAAGAAATAATAATGAAATTCGTATATGCCAATTATACATGATTTATTATGCAGTCCTTCAAATGCATTAAAATCTATTTATTACATCGTGTCACACACTAACTAACTGAGTAATAAATTATGCTTCCATTTAAATCACTCATTTTCTAAAATTTATATATTAGAATTTCAGAACCTTTTAGCTGTAATAACAAATCTACCTACCTGTGCTGTAATATAATTTCCAACACATCTCTTTCTTTCTAATTGACTTACTTAACTCACTTCTTGAGATCTGTATATTAATAAATAGAGGTTAGGAGACAGTAAAGAAACCGGCCCACCTGATCCATGCGCACGCGCATATAAGCAGTTGTACGTTCTGCTATTGTACCGTACGGGAATGATGCGAGAAAATGATGAATAAAAAAATAACAGATTTTTATCATGAACAGTCACCTACTTTTGAAAGAAAACACCGCTGAGCAAGTAACGGAATAGTTTTTATAATTTTTGTTCACTCCAAAACTGGTTTTCAACGCATGTACGGGAATGATGTTTTTGTTTTCGAAATAAACTTTTCAGTTTTGATATCGGATTAAAAAAAAAAGAGTTGATTTTATTATTATTATTATTAGTTGGGTTGAGACCGTAACAGCCCCTGACGCTTGGGTAATCCCGTTGCGTCCCC
>CAKNWW010336601.1:0-10907 GCA_932074435.1 Andricus kollari | reverse complement strand
GCCGTCATTGAGCGTCGGAAAGGTTTTGTAACAAATGACACATCTTTAAACAAACAATCAAATTGAAATTTGTGTCGATACATTAAACATCAATGATATACATAAAAAGAAATTTAGGAGTTGGATTTTTAACTGAATAGTTGAATTTTATAGTCAAAAAGAGGATTTTTTAAAGAAGGAAGTTGAATATTCATGCCGAGATGTTGAATTTTTGATAAAAAAAGTTCATATTCGGCCAAGAGAGATTAATTTTCAACTAAGAAAGATGACTTTTCTACTATAAAAGATGAATTCCCAATTCAAAAGGATGAATTTTCAACAAAACAGTTGAATTTTCGACCAGATGATTTCAATAAAATAGTTGAATTTCCAAAAATATAATATGTTTCACATATCTAATGCGAGGAAAAATATTGCCTAAAGCAAAAAATACTGGGTCAACTGATCTCATATTTTGAGACGTTGCTGTGCTATTGAAATTGAGCTTTTTTGACTCAAAATTACACTGTCACCAAGCCAAGAGCAGAAACTATTAGGTCTACTGACATAATATTTTTTTTGAAGATGTCTATCGCGTATCTAATGCGGGGAAAAATAGTGAGCACCCTCAGGAAAATACTCATGAGGACGTTGTTTATGCAAACGCATGAAAATCTAGACATTGGAATTACTTAAAATTGAGTCAAATTTAACTCAAACCCAACATACGGAATTGGAAATTTTTCAAAAACTGGAAAAATATTAACCGTACCCGTTTCTACGAAACCCTTAAGTTAAAGCACTTGCCGCACGCTTTACGAACTGATTTTTTTTTATTACACCTCCGTGAAAAAGTCGAAATTTCCTGGCTTCATAGAAGACTAAAAAGTGGCCAATTTCAGGGCAGTAGACGAACCGTGGAAAAAGTGGGGGAAGCTCCGAAGTTGGCTAAAGTGAATTTAGGTTGGCTGTAGTGAATTTAGGTTGGCTGTAATGAATTTAGGTTGGCTGTAGTCAATTTAGGTTGGCTGTAGTGAATTTAGGTTGGCTGTAGTCAATTTAGGTTGGCTGTAGTGAATTCAAAGATATTTTGCTGACTTGGTTCATCGTTGATTTTTAATATTCGTTTCTTTTTTTTCAGTTCGTTGGTGTTTTCCATTGATTGGCGCCAACTTCACATTCACGAAATCAGCCTTGTTTCGCACTTGCCACACAAATAACTATTTTTTTGTTTTTGTTTATGAAAATCCGAAATGTTTTCACTGAGAATAAGAGCATTTAATGCCAAAAGCATCGCAAAAAAGTTGCATCCCTCGATCCCGCATGGCTGTTTTCAGACTAATTTGCGTATAATTTTTTAAAAAGAATTGTTGAGAATATTATTATTTTGCCCGTGTGCAAAGTTACTTATTTCTAAAGAACGCATGCGCGTCAATTGCGTCGATTTGCAAAATAAATGTGTTGCAAAGTGCCCATGCGGCATTATTATTCCCGCACAGTCTGTTAGGTTAAAGAAATTTCCATATCATTTAGAGGCATGAAAATCCTCACTTTCGAGGTGGGTGTTGCAAAAAAAGTATCATTCTCTATCTTAAAAAACCCTAAAGTTTAAAAATTCTATAGAAAAGAATTTTACTTGATATAAAAATGTTTTTATTGAAAATAGCCGAATTTCATGTCAAAAAATATCAAAAAAGTTTAATCCTTCCAGTGCATGGGTAACTTGGCCTAAATCAACCATTAAAGTTTCAAAAATCTTGTTAAAACAGCTTACTTTGAAAAGTCAGAACGTTTTCATTAAAAATGGCATAATTCCATGCCCAGAGCACCACAAAAAAGTCTCGTCTCTCTGTCGCATATGTAACGCACCCCAAATCAACCCCTGGCATTTCGAAAATTCAGTCAAAAGACACTAATCTGAAAATTTGAAATGTTTTCGCTAAAAAAGACAGCATTTCATGGTGGAAGAAATTTAAAAAAAGTTGTATCCCTCTATTACATGTAAAACCCATTAAAAATAAATCTCTAATGTTCAGGGGTTGATTCAGGGTAGGTTCCGCTTGTACTAGAGGGATACAAAAAATATTGTATACTTTTGGCCTAAAATCCTAAAAAAAAAATTTTTTTGTTGAAATCAGTGTCCTTTTTACACAATTTTTGGAACTTTACGGGTTGAGTTGGGATGGGTTCCACATACGCTAGGTAGATAGAACTTTTTTCGGATGCTTTTGGCATGAGATTCTGTTAGTATCACTGAAAACATTTTGATTTTTTAAATTAGAGTGTTTTTACAGAATTTGTGGGTTGGGTTCCATATGTGCTAGAGGAAATATATTTTTTTCCGTTTCTTTTGGTATGAAATACTACCATTATCTTGGAAAAAATTTTGACTCTTCATATTAGTCTCTTTTCAAAGAATTTTTAAACTTTTAAAATTAGTGTCTTTTTATTGAATTTTTGAAATATGTGAGGGGTTAATTTAGTATGGGTTTCGCTTATGCTAGATCGATAAAACTTTTTTTAGATATTTTTCGCATGAAATTCTACTATTATCCGAAAATTAATTTTAACTTTTCAAATATATGTCTTTTTATAGAATTTTTGAAACATGAGGTGTTGATTTAGTTGATTTATAGGGATTCAGTTGGGATGGGTTCCACATACACTAGGCGGATGGAACATTTTTTGGTTGGTTTTGACATGAAATGCTGTTAATATCAGTGAAAATATTTCGATTTTTCCTAGAGTAATGAAACTTTTTTCGGTTGCCTTTGACATGAAATACTGCCATTATCATCGAACAAATGTCGACTTTTCATATTAGTCTCTTTTTACATATTTTTTTAAACTTTAGGGGTTGTTTTGGGGTGGATTCCACATGTGCTAGAGGAATGCAACTTTTTTGGGCTGCTTTTGGCATTTATTTCTGCTATTATCAGCGAAAAATGTTGACTTAAGTGTTGTCTTTTTATTGAATTCTTGAAAGAAGAGCGGTTGATTTAGGGTGGGTTTTGCATGTGCTAGATCGGTAAAAATTTCTTAGATACTTTTGGCATGAAATGTTGCTCTTATCAGCAAATTAATTTCGATTTTCCAAATTAGTGTCTGTTTATAGAATTTTTGTAACATGTGGGGTTGATTTAGGGCGGGTTCCACATGCCCTGGAACGATGAGACTTTCTTGTGGTTCTTTCTGCATAAAATACTGACATTATCAGCAAAAAAATTTGACTTTTTAAGATTATGATTCAAAATTTTTGAAACTTTAGGGATTGATTTGAGGTGGGTTCCACATTAGGTTGGGTCGAAAAAAATCATTTTAAGAATCGCAAACAATACCATGCCTAAAAGTATTGCATTGGAACCTCCATGATTTGTACTGAATATGGAATCGATCTTTTATTTTTTGCGCCCGTGTAATGAAATTAGTTTTTTACATTTGAGAGCTTTCTTGTGGTCAAAATTAACTTACAAAAAATTCAAAATATATGGTTAAAATAAAAGTTAATTACAGGGGTATATTAAAACATAATTATCTCGTGCAGAATAGTATCCTGAAATCTGGCAAAAATTGCAAAGACTCTAGGAGCCCCCAAAACTGTAAACAAATTTGAAACTAAAAAACTTTGACCCTGCAAATAATAATTTTTTAAACATGTTTTGCTCCCATGCGTTACTTATATTTGAATTGAGTAATTCCACATTCAGTACACTTCATGGGGATCCCAATGCACTACTTTTAAGCATGGTATTGTTTGCGATTTATAAATTATCGTTTTTCGAACCACCCTATTCCGCATGCGTTAAAGGGATGAAACTTTTTTTTCGTAAAATGCGCATCGAAAGTTCGATTTTCGTTGCCTCTTAAGCGGGTCGAAAGTTGTATTTTCAACCCTAGACTAGAAAGTTGACACAGGAGACTGCGAATCACTCAAGAGGCAACTAAAGTCGAAATTCAACTTAAGATGCCTAGAGCTTGAAAATTTTTTGTAATTTTATCGATTTTTGTAATGAAGAAGACTCTAATGAATTGAATGGGGGAAATAGGGTTCCAAACTCTGACAGCAATTGGAATTATTGTTTGGACCTCGGCGTGCAGACATCGTCATTTTGTTATTTGCTTCCCTAGCGTAGAAAACTCGATTTTCGACCCGCTCCACAGGCATCGAATGTCAAATTAAAAAAAATGTCTTTCTTGCGTTTTTCGTAAACGTTGCGAACTACAGACTTATCTTATTTTCATAGGAAAAAGGCACTTTACGTTAATATTCAAAAGACCCTAAAGAACCATTCGTGGCATGGCCAGAAATTACTTAAAAGTCCTGTCGTAATAAGATTCAGCCAGCGCACAGTATTGATTATTCGAGGCACGAAAGTAGGAATACAATCCGCCATTTTCCTCGGGATGAAGTTAAAGCGTTTAACTTAAGTATTAACCGTCCAACTGGTTATTACAGTCTTGGGAAGAGTTGGGCAGCCACCAAGTGGTTAAAAGGTCTTCCCAGTTTGAGAATCCTATCCCCTTTCAGGTAGCAATTAAACTTCGATCCTTTTCTTCTATTAATTACAACGTTCGCCCCTACGTTTGCCAGAATAGGCGGAAAATCGACCAAGGATAGAAATTATCTCTGGATTGAGATCTAAATGCTTTGCAGACTCTGTTTGCAGATTTATGATAAAATGATCCGAGAAAGAACTTTACGACTTCTAGGTAGATTAGTACGAAGATTCATATGCAGCACAAACTAGTTAATTAAAACATCAAAACTTCTTCATGAGAGTTAGAGTCATCAAACTTCATCTTGAACTTAATCTCAAACTTAAATAACACTGTAACAAAGTTAAACTTCAATTTTCGGTTTTCGTAAGAACATGTGAGGGGATGTCCAGAAACTGCATTACCAATGTTAGGTGGGGGGGGGGGGGGATTGTCAGTGGAAGTAAGGATATGGACTTAGATAAAGTTTGCTATGTTTCCCTGATGACACATTTGAACAAAGTTTGAGAATTTGGCGAAAGGTCCCTGCAACGGTACACCTCAATAATAAAACTCTTTCCCCTATTCCACTCTTTACAATCTTTTTTAAAGAATTCTTCTCTTTTCCGGAATTAATCTCGTTTGGATAAAAGTTCTACTGTTTGGTTGAAAACTTAATTCTTTTGTTGAAAATTTATATTTTCGAGTTAAAAATTCGACTGCTTTGTAGATAATTTGTCTTTTTGTCTTGAAAATTCAACAACTTGGTTGCAAATTCATATGACTGAAACCTTCTCTATTCCATTTTTGGTTGAAAATTCGTCTTTCTTCATTGAAAATTAACTTTCTTGTTGAAAATCCATCTTGTCGGATTTAAAAATAAACTTTTTTCTAAAAACTTCTACTTTTTAGTTTGAAAACTAAACTCTTCTGTTGAAAATTCACCTTTTTTAGTAGAAAATTAATCTTCTTTGTCAAAAATGCATCTACTTGGTCGAGGATTCAACTATTATGTTAAAAATTTGTCTTTTTCCGTTGAATTCAACTAGCTGAAAATTCTGTTTTTATTTTCGTTGAAACGTAATTTTTGAAACTAAAATTAAACTTTTCCATTTAAAACCTATATTTTTGAGTTGAAAATTCAAATGTTCTTGGTTGAATTTTAACCTTTCTTCTTTAAAAATTTGATGATATAATTGGAAATGCATCTTTGTAGGTTGAAAATTCCACTTTTTTTTGAAGATTCAACTACTTTGTTAAAGTTCTCCTTTTTGGTTGAAGATTGAATTTTTTGCTGGAAATTCAACTTTTCTGGTTAAAAATTTCACTATTGGGTTAAAAATGCAACTGTTTTTGGTTGAATTTCATTTTATTTGAAAATTTGATCATTTGGTTAAAAGTTCACCTTTGTAGGTTGAAAGTTGAACTATTTGGTTAAAAATTCAACTATTTTGTTGAATATGTAATTATTTTGTTGATAATTCAAAAAATCTGTTAAAAAGTAATCTTTCTTGTTCGAAAATTCAACTGTTTTATTGAAAATTCGTCTTGTTGGGTAAAAATTAACTTTCTTATTGAAAATTCAACTGTCTTCTGAAAAGTTCATCTGTGTGCTTGAAAATGTTACTATATATTTACAAGTTAAACTATTCGGTTAAAAATTTATCTTTTCGCGCAGACAATTTTTTTTTAATGAAAATTAAAGTGTTTCGTTGAAAATGAAAAAAATGAATGAAAATGAAAAATATTTCGACTTAAAATCTTTGGAGTTTAAAGCGTTTCATGAATATCTAAGCTTGAATATAGAAAATTTTCCAAAGGTAAGTTTTCCCTTGAGTGAAAAGTAAATTCTATTTTCATCTTTCACTACTCGCCTTTAAAATTGAGGAAATATGCAGCTTGGCTGTCGCACTAGAAACGTTTCGATGGAAATTTTTTAGCATTTGTGCCAACTACATAGTACCTTTCAGATATTTCTAAACCACTTAAACTCTTCATATAATTTTGTTTTCAAAACATCAAAATCCCTTTTAAAATTGTGTCCTGAATCATTTGAAGGTTAATTCAGTTCTATAAAAATAAATTGTAAGGACAGAACTTGATTTCGAAATTCGCTTTTCGATTATAAGGAATGAAACCTTTAAATTATAGCCAAATTATAAAAAAAAATTGAAGAGATTTAAAAAATTAGTGGACACCGCTCTGGATGAAATTACAGGTAGTGAATATTTTGAATGTTGTTGTTAATATAAAAGTATATCTTCTAAAAGTGAACAACAAAAAGTATTTTCTCAAATCGCTTACTAATGGAAATATTTTTTCACTTTGCCCTTATACTTATTTTCAAACATCTTCGCTAGATTGGCTAAAATAACATTCACCATCTCAAAAAGCAATTTTAAAATATTTCAACGGATTTGAAATAATTTAAAAATTGTCAAGACATTTAGAGGGATTTCTAAAATTTTTACGCGATTTCAACAGATTTCAAGGGTTTTCAAATGATTTCAGAGGCTTTCAAAATTTTTAAGAATATAACAGAATTGAGATATTACAAAATTTCGACATAACTTACGGGATTTCAAAGTATTGCAAGGGACTTGTAGGAATTTCACCAGACATAAGTGGTTTTATAGGATCTCTAAGAACTTAAAAGATTTTCAAACTTTCTATAGATTTCCGAAGATTTGAAAGATTTTAGGATATTTTATGAAATTCCAACAAGTCTCCATAGATATAAGAAATTTTTAGGCATTTCACCAATTTTAAAGAATATAATGTATTTTAAAATATTTTGAGACATTTCATGAGATTTAAAAAAATGTCGTAGGAATGTACGTAGGAAACTTCAAGATATTTAAAAATTGTTTGTAATGTTGGATGTTAATTTTGGCTTTAGGGTCAGAGTAAATAATTCAGTCAATTTTTAATTGAACCAAACGTTTCGGCGCACAATGGTGGCCCTCATCAGTGGTTAATTTTTATTCTTGTGAAAATTCCAATGCGCCGAAACGTTTGGTTCAATTAAAAATTGACTGAATTATTTACTCTGACCCTAAAGCCAAAATTAACATCCAACATTACAAAAAATTTTTTCATGGAGGGTCAATATAATCTCCCCACTGAATATTTAAAAATTATTATCGAACTTAAATTAAAATTAATTTCGAAGATTTTGAAGAATTTTTACGGTACTTGGGCATTTTTAAGGAATTTTGAGGAATATTATAATATTTGAGGAATTCACAGGATTTCAAGAGAAATTTAAAAATTGCGTAAGATTATATGGGATTTCTATAGATTCCAAGAGATTTAAAAAATCTGGAGAATTTTCCCGAGATTTTAGAGGATTTCAACAGAATTCAAGAGTTCTTAATAGATTTCAAGGGACTTTATCAGATTTTATGGGTTTTTACGGGATTTTAGAGGATTTCAAAAATGTTATCAATTTTGAAGGAATTATAAAGTTATTACAAATTTCAAGATTTTTTATGGAATTTTACTCGATTTTTGTGGGATTTTTGTGGGATTGTCAAAATCTTTTAATCAGGGATTTGTAGCCTAATTTAGTTTGACTATTATTATTAATAAATCAATTTTGTATATCGTTAAAGCAAATATATTATACAGCTGAAATCAAAATGTTGGACATTTGAATATAGCGCTAATTAAATAGGAAGAATTTTAACAGTGGTTTGTAATTTATAATTGATTTTACAATTTACGTTAAAATTATTTAGATTAAAAATGCTTAATTTAAATAAAAATAAGTGGAATTAATAACAAAAATTATTTTTAATTTTTGATGCTTTTACAAAACTTGGACGCAAATTTATATCATTACTCCGTATTTCTTAGTAAACAAAAAATTTCACATGAAGTTTTATTTTTTCTGATATTTTAATCTCACGCAGTCACATAGCTAATTCAAGGATATCAAAATCCATAAATCAAGGATATACAATTGGTGGTTATAAAAACAAAAATTACTTTTGTTAAATACATTTCAGTTTGCTGATTTGATTTTTCAGTATTTTTCTGTTTAAACTATACACATTTTACGTGTAGAGGTACGTTCTAGGTAATTCTACGGATTTCGGGGATTTCAAGGGACTTTATTATACTCAAGGGATTTATAGGCTTGCAAAAGAAATAATAAGGTTTCAAGGCAATCCTATCGATTTCAAAATACCTTAAAGATTTCAAGGATTTAAAAATATTGATGAATTTTCCAGGCATTTTTAGAGGATCTCAAAAGATATCAGTGATTATTAAACGATATCAGCGCATATGTATTTCAAAGATTTTAGGGTACTTTAAAAGATTCAAAAGAAAATATTCGAACTATGCAGCTACTTGTTTTAAAAAATTTGTGCCACTACTGACACTATTTTGAATTTATCAAATGAGTTCGAGGCCTGCATTATATCTTAGTGATTGAACTTTCTGAATGCAAAGCTTCTGTTTTTTTTAAAATTTGGTTCAGTATTAAATTACTTTAAAGTAATATCCAGCCTTAAGGGCTTATTCTCAATCCTTGAAACAATTCAACTGAATTTAAATAGTGATAGTCAGTAAAGTTAGGATAATCGTCTATCCACTCAAAACTTTTATAGCAAGATAGGTACACAAGACAGAGTGCTGTTTACCGCTCCCACTTTGTCTACAGCTTCAATCGCACCTCTCTTGAAAGTCGATAAGTTTTCAACACCCATTTGAGCTTTATTGCTTTATCGCATAAGAGCTTTTCCCCCACGGACTGTAAACACGATTAAATTGGAAAACTGATGTTTTTATGTCCGTTGGAGCAACATAAATATGCCATAATAACCCAACCTTAAACAGGGGTTGTTATTTTGATTTTTTAAGTTTCAAAACACACTGCAGCAACTTGTTTTAAAATCAAATTAAAAACCTGTGCATTTTTAGGACAAAACTTACCTGGTATTCGTGATTATTCATCTAAAAAATCATTCATTTAGAAGATATGATATTTTTTTTGCATTGCGAGAAAAATTCTTGATGAAAAAGTTTCTTAAACTAGTCGAATTTTTATGAAAATAATGACTAGGTGACCTAAATTTGAATTTGTTTGTTCCTTTTTTTGAAGATATTTATATCTATCTATCTCAGAATTTCGACCTGCAATTTCAATTGAAATTATACTATTTTTTTTGCATTTCATGCTCAAATTGTACAAATTTAGTATTTTTAAAGACAGGGTCAAAATTGCTGGGAATTCATTTTTAAATATTTCAAATTTAAAAATTTAAATCTGGATCATTTTAATCAAATGAGCATCACTCTGCTACAAATCAATTTGATCCAACTTCAAGATTAAATTAATGCCCCAATATTTTCTGTGGTTTGATCTATTTTAAACATTAAAATTTGAAAATTGTCAAATTTTATACATAGACATTAACAATTACACGATAAAACCTTATTTCATATTCACTGATTATAATTTGAAAATGTAAAAATTTCGACTGTTTCAATCACATTGTACAATTTTAAATAGTATAAGGCATAATAATTTTGATAGGTTCATTTAGGTTCTTCTTAGCTTGAACTGATCTCGTATCGAAACCTTTGTCACGTTTCTTTGCGAAGTTTGCAGGCAATTTTTCTAAAGCCGTTCCCTTATCCACCATATCAATAATCTTGAAAGTTTCCTCAAAGCAAATTTGAAATCTGTGTGGCCAAAGGTTTTCTTATGAAAAAATGCTAATTTCACCATATATTAACTGTAACAAATTCAATTTTCGGCTTGTAAAAATAATTTTTACATATTTGATATTAATTCATCTACCAAAAATTCAAGGATGTACACTAGGTACCTCAAGTTCAAAAATAAGCAAGTTAAAAATGAATTTTAAAATCGAGGAAAATATTCCTAATGTTAATTGTAAGTAATTTTGGAAAGGTGCTAAAGGCGAACTTTAGAAAGAAATATTTTAGGTTAAAATTTTTTATCTAACAATAAATATTTAGAGTCTTATGTTTTTGCTTTCTCTTCAGATAAAAGTTGCAATTCTTATTTATTCCTAATGTTGTTTGTAAAATTAATAATTGTATAATTCCTGAATAACATTTTTCAAATAAAAACATACCAAAAGGATATGTAGAGAATCCAGGGAAGAATGAAATGAGCCTTACAACATTAGTATTGAATCAGAATTGTAATTTTTACCTACAGAGAAAGAAAAAATATAAAACTCTGAATAACTATTATTACACATAAATAATTTAGCTTCATATATTTGTTTCTAAAGTTTGCTTAAAATTCTTTTCGAAAATTATTTATAATTAATTATAGGAATACTTTTCTCAATTTTAAAAATCATTTTCAACTATGCTCATTTTTGAACTTGCAAGATAACTAGTGTAACTCCTTTTGTAAAATAGTACATTTTAGTGTAAAATTCAAATTCGTAAATATAATTAAAATT
>CAKNWW010336588.1:0-11135 GCA_932074435.1 Andricus kollari | reverse complement strand
GACAGAAGCGCTATACGACAAATTGGCGCTGGAGACACTCATACATACCTGGGCGTGCCACAGAGCCGCATTCAGGACGTGACATCTATAAAGGATACTCTCCGATGCAGATACAAACGTCTCATTCGAAGGATTTGGTCTTCCGAACTGTCGGCGAGGAACAAAGTATCTGCGACGAACATGCTTGCCGTCCCGGTAGTACTCTATTCATTTGGAGTGGTTCTACGGACGAAGGACGAGCTCAGATCCCTCGATATTGGGTCCCGAAAGGTTATGCACATGAACAACAGCATGCACCTTAAATCTTCTGTTCCGCGACTTTCCATCTCACGCCGTCAAGGTGGTCGCGGAATACTAAATCTTGAATGTCTTTACAACAGGATTATTTTGGGTATAGCACATACAGTCGCAAATGGACAGGACCCTCTTCTTGAAATGATCAGGAAATACGAAGAAGTGGGCAAAGGGGCGTTTCTCTACAAAGCAGCGGAGGTGGCTGCTGAAACACTCAGCCTTGACTTCAGTATAAGGGATGAGCAAATTGCATCCAATCTTATCCATTTCGAGTGCTCACTCCTGAAGGCTACGATTAAGAAAGCACAGGAGAAAAACATCCGCGAACAGCTCCTCGAGGAGAAGATGCACGGCATCTTCCAGAGAAATGTGGAAGATCTGTCTATGTCGCATGAGCGAACGTTTGCTTTCTTTAAATCACCCGGATTGAAGTCGGGCACGGCGGGTTTCATTTTGGCATGCCAAGACGGTGTCATTTCCACTCAAGCATACCGTCGCCACATTTTGTGGCACTGTACATACATGTACCTCCGAAGCGCCAGAGTACCCTTCATTTTTATTTCATTATAATCCTTCTCAATTCGCACACACGGGGTCGATATAATTAAACAGCATATCAAACTGACAGCTCGTAAACACGTAGCAGACAACGCAGACAGCCAACAGCAAGGAAGCAGGACATGAGGATGCAACGAAACCAGCACGGCGCACCGGTCCCGCGCATGACATGGTGTCACTACCGGACGACCATGTCTCACCGAGGAAATGGCGATATGACACAAGGAGTCGCCATCTTTCATCGCCGGCACCAAAACATGGCGTCATTACCAGACGGCTATGTTTCATCCACTAAGTAGAGTGGTGCCACAATTTGTCGCCATTTTTCATCGGCGATACGATTACATGGCGTCACTGCCAGATGGTCGTGCTACACTGGCGGGGGGGGGGGTGCCGCAACTAGCAGCCATGCTTCGCCGTCGACATCATACCTCAGCGCCACGGCCGAGTCAACCAGCCCTGCACCACGGCATGGATAGACGACCCCACGCTGCTGAGATTCAGGAAACGGCCATGTTCGAGTCAGCACGTGAGGACCAATGGGCAGTGCTCAGCAGAAGTACGAAGGCAGCCATTGGCCGAGATCGACAGGCCAGCCATCTTCACTCCAACCGACCAATCGAGAGGCACGACACGAAGACTCGAGAAGGAAGGAAGCGGAGAGGAACGCCGGACCTGTCACTTCCGTTTTCTGACTTGACGGCGGTACGTCCGCGTGAACCGAGACCACTGAGAAATTCAATTTTTTTGAAGGAGACAGTAACCCAAAAAAGACGGTAATGGATCAGGACAAAGTGACCTACGCAACGTGGCTACAAGGTGAGTGGCTTCATTAGTTTTCTCCGTTGCTCAGTGTACTTTTCTCGGCTCCACACGGTGTGACCACCGGGACCGCGTGCGTGGAGAAAAAAGTGTATAGTGTCGGACGAGACTCCCGTGACACCCGGGAATGAGGCACGTCCGACTCGAAGCCCGACTATAGTTAGTTGAGGCGGGCGTTCCTCAAGGAAACCGCAGTGTAGGCACGCGCATTGCACGTCAAGTGACGTGGTGTAAGCGCGGGCGTCTCGGGCGGCCATTTTGAAGCAAGCGGGTCACTCTGGCAATCTGTCGACCATTTTTGGGATCCGCGATTTTTGTAAACTTTCTTTTGCTAGTGTTCATTTTATTTTACGTGAATGGATACTCCTTATTTTATTATGTCAATCTCATTAATTCGAGTGGTAAAGAGTTTAACACCGTCACTTTCGAGACATAACTTTCTCTCACTCTATCGATCTCACCCCTCTTCTCGTGCATCACAGAGAGCTAGTGGATTAACCTGGTGGTTGCGATGGGACCGCCACCGACGGCGCTCGGATAGGGTAACCTATCTGGCACCTGGCAAATAAATACAACGATCTTCGTGGGTTGTTCGTGAATCGGAAGAGTGCGACTCACGAACTCGGTATAATCCGGTATTTGTGTCGCAGCCGCAGGTAAGTGGCAGCCTAAAAATAATAATAGTAACTGGGTTTTCCAATCCTGGGTCATCCCCGGCCAGGACGTGTTTAGCCGTGGTGCACACGGAAAAAGTTGGAAAACCTAGTTACAAATGGAGCCCAACATAGAGAGCCGCAACAGGTTGACGCCAACGGAGTTAGAGAGAGGAGGGGAAAGGAAAATGACGGTAAGCAGCCAGAAGTGGTTGACCAGTGGAATAATATTACTACCTGCTTACTAGAATTATTAGTAATTTTTGCATCTCTCATGTCCGCTTGGCTCGCGCCTCTAGCTTTAAGTACCACCCCTCACCCCCTCTTAACCTGGAATAATAATTGTTCTTTCTGCGCAAATAAACTAAGTAATAGGTATTTGCGCAGAATACATTGAATCCAGACTACCTCGGTTTAAAAGAAAAAAAATTCGAGCGGAACGTTGAAGAGAAGGTTTTTTCTTTTGAAAATAATTTTCTCTTTAAATGAAAGTTTTTTTTAAAGAAACAACTAATCGATTGTGAAGAAAAAAAAAATCTTTTCCTAAATAATTCTTCAATAGTAGAAGAGTTATATTAGTATTTTTAAGATTTTTATTGTTTTTTTTTTTTTTCTTTTTTAGATGCATTTTGAAAAGTTTTAGATACGGCCGAAATTTTCTGACGCATGCTGGAGGAGAAATTACCGGAAAAGTAAAGACATTTTTCTTGTTTCCTTTTGCTCTTCGAAATTTCTTGTTTTTCAGGAATATATATATTTTTTCTGGTCTAAGGGGAGATTTCGCGAACTTTTAGCGACAAGGAAGAACGGGAACCGGAATTTGGAAAGTTTTCGTAAGATTGGGAGTTTTTAAAGAATTTCGGATGATTGTCGGTAGTTCGAAAATAAAGTAAAGGGAAAGCGTCACCAGTTTTGGAGTTTTTCCGGCCACATTGTTTTTCTTTGAGGTAGTCGACTTGAACATAGTAGGAAAATGGATTCTTACGACCGTATGGAGGAGGAACCAAGACAAGACGATACGCGGGAATCCCCGGTTTACCGGAAAGTTCGGAAAATAGCAAAACGCAGTCCGTAAACGGAGCCGCGTCAGAAGGGATGATCGAAGGTCAGGATAGGAAATGTAGTGCTAGCCTAGGTGCGATAATGGCGCAGTTACCAAGTTGGGCAAACGACCTCACTGAAGAGGTTCTTAGGCCAATCCTCAGAGGGTTGAGGCTTAATACGAGTGGGGTGTTTGAAGTTTTGCGAGAGCGTATGGGGCGGTAATTCTCGCGTCGGGGGGGTCACCAGGCGGTACCCTGGTACCCAGAGGACGATGACCCCCAGGAGTTCGTACCAAGGGACAAGGGGACCGGCGCGAGTTGCGAGCGCTGGTTTATGCCACTCGGCGAATTGCGATTTTGCCCACAAATGGTGCGGTGTGCTCAGGCATAAACGTATTTATATACGTATATGCGTGGGCACACGTATATCGTTTTGTGGTTTATTGTTAATTTTTGGGCGCCAGCCAGGCCCGTTATCACACTAAAAAAAGGAGGATAAACGAGGAACTTAATCTACCCGGCAATCTGAAACCTAAAGAAAAGGAAAGCTAAAAGTCATGGAACCTCAGGGGTGGTTCTTAAAATCACAACGGCCAATTTGTTACGAAATTGCTAAAACAAGAATTTTTATTGATAAGAAAATAAGACTCTAGGATCTAAAACATCGTCATGACAATTACCGGGACGAAAATCACGCGATCCTATCGCTAGAATTGACCGGAAACTAACATACATATGCGCGTCCGGGTGTAGTCAAGACAATATCAATCCTAGTACATCTGAAAATGGTGCGACGATACATGGTTACCGAGTATTACCGAGTTTTACATAATTTCGTTTTCGGTAATAGCTCTTCATGATGGCTGCAATCCATGGTAGACAGCTTCTTCGATAATCCATTCGACGGCCAATGAGCTCCCGTTCACCAGGTTTCCGATCATCTTATTAAGGTTTTGAGGGTCATGACGTTGCATGTCCTGGTGATATGGCGTTTATCTGACGTCCCCTGGTTACTGATAATTTGGGTCCAGTAACACCAGAGTCGTGGTTGCTCGTGTGACGTCACGCCTTCGTGACATAGAGTTAGTGAGTGGCAAAATATGGCGGCGTCCAGCGAGAATCCGACTGGACCAACGTTGACTCTGGGCAAGAATCGGTAACCATGGTGATAGTTAGGTGGTTACTGGTGGTTGTTGCACGTTCCTATATAACTATTTGAATGCGTCGGAGCCGTGGCCATCCTTTCACGTGGCAAATAAACCCTGATTGTCATAGAGTCGTTCATGGTGGGTTTGTTGTGACGTCACGCCTCGGTGATGTGGTGCTGAAAGACCAGTGGGGGTGACGGCCAGATGTGGTACTAATAATATGGAGTGTTCGAGGCCCACCATCTTGTATTGAAGTCGGTAACCATGGGAACGTGGGATGCTTGGACTGTGTTTGGTGATAGTCGTTGGTCGTTGATCTCGGTTTTGACAGATGGAGGTCAGGTAACATGAAAACAGAATTTACGGAGTAAATAATCTAAAAGAAAAATTTCTGACGAGTGCTCCCGGCCGAAGTGACTTCCGCTCTTGGTCTCGATGGATGCAAACTTTTATAAGACATCTAATACGGATATCACTTTGAAGTGACAGGTAAATCAACTTTACCCTGTCACAGAGTATAACGGGTCCCCCAGAGGGTACCAGACAGCGGATCGGGTTTCACCAACCCTTAACCGTGTTGGAGACGACCCCCGATGGGCACCGACTTAGGCCAGGGATGGTGGGAGACCAGGCCTTGAGGGGTGCTTTATCACCAACCTACACCCCACCTCCCAGCAGAGACATGTGGAGGGGGGATGAAGGGGCAGTGGCACCACCTACTCAGACAGAAACATCGGTTGGAGGTACGCGAGGAGCACTAGGGACGGGGATCCTTGTTTCGTGAAAGTAAATACTAGGCCACGCGGAACATTGACTAGGGCCAGGTATTACCGGTACCCAGGGTATTACCCGGAGCCTCACATAAGAGATCTCGCTCCAAATGACCACCGCGAACACAGGCTATGGGAACGAGAGGGGCCCCGAACGGATCGGACCGCCCATCACTACCCACCTTCGAGCAACTTCCCCCAAACGTACCCGACCTTAAGAAGGGGGGAAGCGTTAGAACAAGAACCAGAATTCCTAGAGCCAAGTCAAGTAAAACGTAGGTCGTACGACACAGGGTATGGAGGGCTTGAACCCGCGCGATGATACCAAGGCGCGAGTTTTAGTCATACCCGGGATATTAGAACACAATATGTCCCAACGACGGGACAGGGCCAACGGGCCATATTGGGAGCCATGGCGACAGAAAATAGAGCAGAGTCGCGCCCCACAGAACAGGTACTCCCACGGTTAGTAGGAAAGACTGGTATGTGAGGGCTATGCGGAAAGACACACACTTGGGCCAGGAACCCCCTTGCGAATTTGAACCGGAAGCCACCACGAGTCACGGGTATGCTCAGGGATGGAGGCGAGGCCCCATGCGACCCCGTAGCAAACCAAGGGACGTGACAAGAATCGTGGAAAGTTGGAAGGTCAGTTTTAACGAACAAAAGGGCTCAAGTGTGGACAACTTCTTGCGGAGGGTCGAAGAGGGCAGAGCCGCCACTTTATTCACAGACGAGGAGTTGTTAGTTGCGATGCCCTTCCTTTTAAAGGATATTGCGTGGCACTGGTTCCGTCAGAACAGATTTCGATGGAACACGTGGGACCAGTGCAAGCGGCATTTTCAAGCCGGCTTTGGGGACGCATTCTACCAAGAAAGGTTAGAAGAGCAGATCCTCTCACACAGGCAGGGCCAAGACGAGCCGGTAGCAGACTACCTGACCTGTATGTATGGGCTCCGATTTCAGGAGAACCATCAGACGTTACGTATGATATAGCCCCTCCGTCCCCCGAGAAGACCCTCATCCCAGAATATGCCTATAAAGGGAAGGGGGCACAGCCCAAAAAGAGCAGTTCTCTGGCCGCTATCACCCCGACTTCAGACGATAGTGATACTCCACAGAATACATCCGAGTTGGCACATCTGATTAAAACGCTTATCGCAGCGATTGGAGTCGAGAAGCGTGGAACAGGTACGGACCCGGCTAAGGATGAACCGACTAGCGCGAAGAGCAGAACCCCTGGCTAGAGAATCAGATGATACTAGCCCGGCTAAAGGCGAATGAGCCGCCAGCAGTATCACCGCATGAAGGCCCTTCGTTACCTCTACGATACCTAAGGTCCTCGCGTTGATTGACGGAGAGGCATCCCGAACAGTAATGGGAGATATTGGCTTGGTTATAGCAGAACGGTACAAGGCAACATTGCACACGACACCGAACCAAGTGTTTATGACTGCTGACGGTACTGTCAGTAAAGTGCAGGCCACATGTTATCTCCTTATCGATATCGATCGTGTTTCGCGAATGATGAAGATCCATATTGTCCCAAGCAAGGGAGAACAAGTATTCTTGGGTATGAATTTCATCCACACATTCGGAATAGTGCAGGATGGCAGTAAACGAGCTTGGTACATGGCGAACTATTCAGAACTAGTCCACCACTATACCGAAGAGGGTACTGAGCTGGAAGTGGAGAGGAGGGACGAAAACCCGACAACGTTAGAACAGTGTTGTGGCCTCAGATAAATAACAGCTGAGGAGCGACAAGAACTGGACACGTTAGTTGCCGGGATAATTAAGCCCCCTCCTGAGGTACTTCCGGCAATTGATCGCGTCACTCATAGCATAGACGTCGGGGGACACCCACCGATACAGCAGAGGTATTATCGAGTGTCTCCAAAGGTCCTAAAAAATATGCAAGATGAGGTGGCTCTAATGTTAGCCGAGGGTATAGTTGAGCCATCGAAAAGCGGATTATCCAGTCCCGTAGTAATGGCCCGGAAGGCCGACGGGACGTATCGATTCCCAAAAATGGATATGATTCTCGAGCAACTCCGCGCCGGAAAGTACATAACGACCCTAGATTTTAAGTGAGGGTACCACCAGATACCGATGGCCGAAGACAGTAGGGAGCACAAAGCGTTTACAGTCTCAGGAATGGGGCTCTTTCAGTTCGCAAGGATGCCTTTTGGACTGTTATGAGCCAAAGTTCGAGCGACTAGTAGACTCCCTCATAGGATCGGACATGGAGCCTGACGTCTATTCCTACCGCTTACAGAGTGCCGGACTGACTACAAACCCAAAGAAATGCGAATTCGGGAGACTGACCTACGTTATCTCGGATTCCTGGTGAATCAAAGGGGTTTACGTGGTATCGTCGCTTTATACTGGACTTTGCGACTGACGCGGCACCACTGAATAGACTGCTTAGAACGAGCGTCCCATATGAATGGGGAACCGAACAAGAAAGCGCGTTCGCCAAGCTTTAAGAACAAATCGCTACGGCACCGGTTTTGAGCTATCCTGACTTTCAAGCCCCGTTCGTACTCCAGACCGACGCGAGCGACTTCGGCTTTGGGGAAGTCTTGACGCAGATGCAAGATGGCATTCAGAGAGTGATCGCTTTCGCCAGTAGGACGATGTCGGACGCGGAAAGAAAGTATTCGGTCACGGAAAAGTAATGTCTAGCCGTGATTTGGTCAGTTAGGAAATTCCGTCACTACCTGGAAGGGTTTCATTTCACGGTAATCACCGACCACAGTTCGTTGCGATGGTTACATAATCTCCGTAATCCAACTGGTCGATTGGCGCGATGGACAGTTGACCTCCTCGAATACGACTTCGAGGTCGTATACCGGCAAGGAGCTTTACACCACGTGGCTGACGCCCTTTCTCGGATGTATGAGGAGGAAGTAGCAATCCCCATAGCTGCCATGGAGCCGGTGGAGGACGAGTGGTACCGTAAACGACTGAGCGAGGTGGAGGGAACCCCAAGGAAGTTCCATGGTTGGAAGATCGTTGACGGAATGGTATATCGACACCGTCCTAATCCATTAATAGACCCGGTAATCGAAGACCTAGAGGCATGGAAGCTGGTAGTACCAGCCGAGAGAAGACAAGAAGTCTTTGACGAGGTGCACAACGATTCACAAGCCGCACATTATGGGTATCGACAAGACTTACCGGAGAGCCTCGGTCCAGTATTACTGGCCAAGCATGTATCGCGACATTTCTCTGTGGGTACGTTCATATGACACCTGCCAGCGAATCAAGGCTGACCAGAGACCTGCAGCGGGCCTAATGGATCGCAGGGTAGTGCAGCAGCCTTGGACCGTAGTGGCCACCGATATAATGGACCCCTCTGCAAAACCAGCATTGGGATTCGAACACCTTGTAGTATTCGAAGACCTCTATACTAAATGGGTCGAACTATTGCCCATGCGATGAGCTAATGCCGAGATCTTTATCAAAGCTTTTGAGGACCATATTCTGAACCGTTGGGGGGCACCGGAAATGCTCGTTTCAGACAACGGAACAGAATACGTCAACCAAGCTTTCCAAGGGTTGACAGAGACTTACGGAATCCGACATTCCTTCGCTCCAGTGTATCACTCACAGGCGGACCCTGTGGAGCGAGTGAATGGAGTCCCCAAAACAATGATCTCAGGATTTTTGTTTCGCCTACAACACGGCCGTGCACAGTACCACGGGGGTCAGCCCGGCCTATTTGAATCTAGGTAGGGAACCAAAGCCTTATAATAGCCTGCGCCGTAAAGTGAAGGAACCGGCCGTAAAAAGCACCCCCCCCAGTGCACGAGGAGTGGAGGCAAAGAATGGTCAGACTAAAGAAGCTCCAAGATCTGGTCTCCTTACACCACGAAAATGCGTTCGATCGTTAGAAAATAAACTGCGATAGAAGGAGACGGCACATCTTCAGCCCAAAGGGGAGTAGCGAGAGGATTTGGGGGTAAAAAGCAAGAACCTTACGTCGTAGTCCGCGTATTAGGACCGTCAGTATACGAATTAGGGACGAAAGACGGACAATTGGTAGGAAAGTTTCCAGTGAAACTGCTAGTTCCCTACCACGATGAAGGACCGCCTAGAGGGGGGGGGGGGGGGTAGTGGAACAATAGGTATTCAATCCCTCCCTAAGTAGTTCCCCTAAACCCTTGCATGCCCAGAGTAGAGTAGATTTACACCACTTTCACACAGCCGTAGCAGACAACCGCCGTCTGGAACACAGAAAAATCTGCCAAGCGATCCAGGGTGTGATCGGGATGATGCGCCAAGTAGCTTGGGACATCCCACAGCAACCAGCCTTGGAGGCATCACCCCCTGAGGGACGACGGGAATTAACCGGACGAGGTAATCCCAACCCGATCGCAAGGAAGGAGACCATCGCCCTACCGAGTTCACCGGCAGCCGAGGGCGAGGCTCAAAATAAATTGGAAACCGCTCAGCCAAACACCGAAGCCATGCTCCACCGAGCGAAACCTGCTCAAGGGGATATCCAGACACGCTGGGTCCTGGCCGGCATCGCCAAGGATCCGACCTACTCGCCACGCTCATACCGTACGCGAATGGGCCCGTCGACAGCAGTCCAGCCGGCAGGCAGTGGCAGCGGAGATCGAGATCGCTAGGCGCGAACGCGAACTAGCCGAACAAAGACCCTTGGAGGAGGCCAACAAAAAGGCTCGCGCAGAGGCCGACCAGCGTAAAGTGGAGGAGAAGGAGAAACGGCGCCTGGAAGGGTTCTGGCGTAGTCGTCCACTGACGGCCGTGAGAACCAGGGACATGGGGACGTTTCTTACCCGCCCATTTATATTGGAGGCGTAGATGCGACCAACCGGCGGCCGGGGCCGCGGTTTTTAAAACAGGGACACCGCCGAGAGGTATGTCCTACCCCAGGTCACTTCGGCTAAGACGTCGAGGGCTGTCTCGGCGATCCCATCGAAGCTGAATAACATGTTTAATTTTTTTTATTATGATTTTGTATTACTTAATTTTTCACATTCCTTCTCGCACTCTATCTTTTACATTTTTCTTTTCTTTTCTCTTATCGCCAAAAATACGAAATTTAGTTTTTTTTGTTTATCTTATTTCTCTTTTCATCCTACCACTTCAGACAATCAGCAGTGATGTAGAGGAGCAAAAGAGTGGGTCGGGTAGGACCCACGAATAAACGAAGAGTGCCAAAACTATTTGTCCTTTATTCTCCAAATCATAGATTAAGCTCGTTAGGGAAAATTCCACCTAGTTGTCACCCAGAAATAAGATAAGTAACTCTACAGGCGGACAGAAGCAAGGAAAGAATATGCGTTTCAGGTTGCAGAAGTAGGTCTAAGAGAGCCGGAAGCGGGAGATGTGCGAATCTGGGAGGACCTGGTATAGGACCCAGAGTACACCAGCTACAATTTAGTTTTTTTTTGTTTTATTGATTTGTTTAATTCTCCACGAAACATGCTTCCGAGGTAACCTTTCAAAGGAGTCACATGAGAGTGCGAGCTGGGAAGTACTGAAGGGGGAGAAGCGAGGTCACAGCGCGAGTAACTAAAGCCGGTAGGCTTCGGCTAGGCCCGGGGGAGTTGTGAAGAAGTTTCCGGGAAAACGCACAAAGTTGTGAAAACAACTTTCCGGGGTTTCGCCGAAGCCATACTTAACCCATTAAGTCCCAACTGAACAAATTTTCACAATGGATTTCAACGCTTGTATTTTTTGTGAAAACGAATTGTGAAAAATATGAAAATAAGTGTTTCCGACGTAGAATTTAATAAACTTGCAGAATATATAATCAGATTTTTTGAAAGATTTAACTGTCAAAAACTGTATATGATTTAAAAAAAAAAA
>CAKNWW010336570.1:5192-29085 GCA_932074435.1 Andricus kollari | reverse complement strand
TGGCAATCATCAATATTGTCAGAGAAAAGCTCTAATTTGCAACATCAATATTAAAAAAAAACACCCTTTAGAACGTAAATATCTGTATTGAATGTAACCTGTAAAATGTAAGACACAAGAAAATTTGCATAGAATTGAGATTAGCTGATCTTGGCTCAACGTCGGAAAAGATTAGTAAACACGATAATGTTACAACTGGTACCCTTGGTGGGACCCCTCAAATACGATAATGTTACAAGATGGATAGATAGGTTCTTGCACAAACTTAAAAACACAGAATGTGTATGCGATACAATAACTGTTCTTCATGCAGTTTCAAGTTACGTTTGTATTGAGGTCACATACTCACAGAATTAAAAAGATTCTTAATATTGAAAATTATAAATTTGATTTAAAATACTCGCAAAGACTCTTAACTACTTTATTCGAAGCATAAACCTATTTAACAATAAGTCTGAATTTCAATTCAAAATTAATCTGAGCGCAGCTTTGCCTTTCCCTCTTTTTATAGACTTTACTCCTACAGAATTTTATTGATTAATGATAGACCGTAATACCTTAGTCATAGATTTTGCCATCGTAAACACGTAGTAATTCATTCGAAAAATCCATCCTCTTAAAGTTTGATATAATTATAATATAATTATATAATTAAAGTAATGTTATTTCAATAATAAATGTCAGAAAATTTTCCTATTTACAATATATCACATAAGTTTCATTATCTTTTATCGTCCTTTTCATGTCCGTTACTGATAAATGAATATAATTCTGGTCTTGAACTATTTCGAGTTCACACTCTCGGTCGTTCGTACCATGAGGTAGTCTAGGCAGCGTTTCGCAAACTTTTTTCGCAGTTTTCAGGGAGGGCAGGGCCGCCACCTAACCTTTTTTTACAATACTGAAACCCACGGAGGATATTTGACTGCAGCTCATGCGGACGGTTGCACGCTTCGCGCGACCTTTCCATTGTGAGGATCAGAGCCGGTTCAGAAAAATTAAAATTTGTTTAAATGTTCATGAATTAAACTTTAATTAGCTGAATCAATTTCCTGATATAATTTTAAGAAAATGAAAAAAAAATTTGATGAAAATCGTTTCATATCTTTAATACCAATTGAGTGCTTTTGTAATTTTGCATGCATTTCAAGATTTACTTTATTACTGGAAATATTAACCGATAATTTGCATCAACTTTTTTTTCATTTTCTCAAAATTATATCAGGAAATTGATTCAGCAAATTAAAATTTAATTCAGACCTGTCTTTATAATTTTAGTTACTGGAACTGTCATTAATATTATGACAATGAAAGGGTTATCATAGCAGGTACACGAAAGTTGCCGTCTACTGACAGCGGGGTGGAGGGGCTGCTGAGTTGCCGGGCGCGGGTGGTACAAGCTCTTATGTGGGGGTGAGAAGATAATTTCTTCTTTTCATTTTTTCCCTCATCTTTATCATCTGTGACTTCTGGAATTTGGTTAGATTCGCCAGTCACAATATCTCATGTAAATCTTAAAACTGAGGGAGAAGGTGAAGGAGAACAAATCACTATTACAATTGAATATTTATTAAGTTTCTTACAGAAATAGTTGTCGTGTCAAAATTTTAGGTCGTGCAGTGACAAGATTCAGAAAACTGAATGATCATAACGTTACGACAGCAAACGCTGAAATGAGTAACTTTCCGAAGAGTGATAGCTTGAATAAGGGCTGAAAAGTGATAAAAGTTTTGATATTATCTGTTATTACTTTGAATCTTCATTTGGGGCTGTCACTCGTACGCGCGGCCCGGATTTAGACTTTTTGTGAGGAGCTAATAGTTTGTAGGGTGAAATTACACTAGTTTCAATGTTGTTATTTTTATTTTATCTGTAACCTTGAAATGCCAGTTTGCCTAATTTTTCGTGACCCCTAATTTTGATTTACCTACACTGATATAAATGGCTCAGTTGATTTAGATTCGATTGAAGGTTAAAACTTCAGGAGTATATTTACAATATAATGTGTAAACTTCAATCATAAAGAATATGAAATGCACTAACTGAAATATGGTAAGAACAGCTTATTTATATTTCTGATACAAAGCTGCAATATATGCGTGTTACTACTATATTAAACGTAAAATTCTATTGAATATTGGTTTTATAAAGATATCTCTAGTATTTATCATTTAGCGATATTATCTGTATGGTGGATTTACCTAAATATAATCTTGGGTTTTTCTTAACAGGCGCATTTCCCTTCTTTCTACGCGTATACCTTTATTAACAACAATAATCAGACGGCCGAAACACACATCTTGTATAGAGTAGGGCTAATCAAATAATACATATAATAATATTTTAATATATAATAATATATAAATTGTGTACTGTCACAAGCCTGAGAAATAGGTAAACATTCCTAAACTCCACTACCGTGGTCATCTGTTTAACGGAGATTAATATTTCGAACAATTTTATAATCGTATGCTAATCTTCTATTCATATATTAAATATATTAAATTAATCTAAGTGAGTAGTATGCCCCCCCCCCTCATTTGCTGTCACCAAGTTCAAAAATATTTTAGGAGAGCATGTATCTTCTCTCATTACATCCACTAGCCTGAAGACAATTTTGGTTTCCACATCATGGTGATAAAGATGTCATACAATTTCTCAGTTTGCAAGCGCATTTCTACAACGAATTATTTCACACCCGCAGTCTGAGCATGTCATAGCAGACTGAGTTAAAAAAAATGTGGTACTAAAAAAGAACCAAAAAGAATCTCTCTCAGTTTATTTCGAGAACATCTAGATTATCTTCATAATTTGGTACTTTAATTAATGTTATCTTTCAAGTTTCTGCTGCATTGTTAAGCGCTAAAACAACTTTTGATATTGTATTCACGAAGAGTTTATCTTCAAAGTCTTCAATAACTATATTGAACATGTAATCAAACAGAGACCAGAGAGCACCATAAGCGTGTATATCATCGCATACCTGAGAAATAACTAAACTTCGTTAAACTTCACGACCGCAGTCATCTGTTTAGCGAAGATTATTATTTCGCGAAATTTTATGATCTTATGCTAATCTTCTATGCTTACATTAAATATCCTTCATTATAATCGAATTCTACAAGATCACTGTCAAGTGTACGAAACGAGGAGTATTTCCCCTTTATCTGCGGTCATCAGCTTCAAAAATATTCCAGGACAACATGTTTCTTCTCTCATTACATCCACTAGCCTAAAAACTATTTCGGTTCGCACGTAATGGTAATGAAGATGGTTCACAATTGCTCTGTTTGCAAGCGCATTTCCACATTGGGGGATTTCACAAATGTTTTCTGCGTATGTCACAGCAGGCTGAGTTACAGAAAATGTGGCACTAGAAAAAAGAACTCTAACTTCAAAAACATAGATACATACCTGCATTATTTTACACATACACATTCTTACACATACATACGTCTAATTCTCTCTCTATCTAGATTATCTTCATAATTTGGTACTTATATTAATTTCACATTTAAAGTTTCTGCTGCGTTCGTAACAGCTAAAATGGCGTTTGAAATTGTATTTGAAAAGAGTTTGTCCTCAAATTTGTCCTTCATAACCACGTAAAAATTTGTAATAATACAGAGGGCAAATAGCACCATAGGCGTGTATACCGTCGCAAGCCTGAGAAATGGCGAAATTTTTGTTAAACGAGATGATCGTAGTCATCTGTTTAACAAAGATTATTATTTCGTAAAATTTTATTAGCTTATACTAATCTTCCATACTTAGATTTAATATCCTTTATCGTAATTGAATTTTACAAGAGCACTCTCAAGTGCATGAAATAAGAAGTATGTCCCCCTTAATTTGTCGCAACTAGGTTCAAAAATATTCTAGGATAGCATGTTTCTTCTCTCATTATATCCACTAACCTAAAGACCATTTCAGTTTCCACGTTGTAGTAATAAAGATATCTCACAATTTCTCTGTTTGCAAGCGCATTCCCAGAATAAATATTTGCACAAATGCATTCTGAGCATGCCACAGCAGGCTGATTTAAAAAATATATGGTACTAAAAATGAACCAAGAAGAATCTCTCTCAGTTCATTTCAAGAACATACATACACAAATGTACTATTGCATGCATAGATACAAAAACATACGTTAAAAATTCTCTCCATCTAGATTGTTTTCATAATGTAGTACTTTAATTAACTTCACATTTCAAGTTTCTGCTGCATTCTTAGGAGCTAAAATAGCTTTTGATATTGTATTCAGGAAGAGCTTATCTACAAATATGTCCTTAATAACTTTATTAGACATTTGATGGCACAGAGAACAGAGAGCACCGTAAGCGTATATACCGCCGCAACCCTGAGAAATGGCTATTCATAATCTCATGCGAATCTTCTTAATTTACATTAAATACCCTTTACTGTAATCGAATTTTACAAGACCACTGTCAAATGCACGAAATAAGGAGTATATCCCCCTTCATTTGTTGTGACCAGGTTCAAAAAGATTCCAGGAGAGCATGTTTCTTCTCTCATTACTTCCACTAGCCTCAAGACTATTTCAGATCGCACGTGAGTCATAAATATGCTTTAATTAATTTTATATTTGAAGTTTCTGCTGCATTCCTAAGAGATAAAATAGCTGTTAATATTGTATTTGAGAAGAGTATATCTTCGAATTTGTCTTTAATAACTATATTAAACACCCAATGACACAGAAGCCAGAAAGCACCATATGCGTTTATATCGTCCCAAGCCTCAGAAATGGCTAAACTTTGCTAAACTACACGATTAAATATCATTCTCCACTCATTTACCGTCACCAAGTTCAAAAAGATGTCAGGAGGTTAATACATTTATTTAATAGACATCAATATAAAAGGAGGAATGTTAATGATTTTAATCTAGTAATTTTTTTCCCCTTAATACGAAAAAGGGGTAATCTTGATTAACTCTGGAATCAGCCTTGAAGTTGATGAATTGGTGATTACTTTTTAGGAATGGTTTCTCTCCGATGTGGACCCAGAAAGAAAACTTAAGTATATAAGAGTAGATTAGTTCTGCTGGATCTATCCCTGATAAGAAATTATCCAACTTTAGGGTTAGGTTGACATCAGAAATTCCAGATTAATGAATTGATGCAAGGTTCAGCAATCCATGAATTTCGAGTAGTGGAATACACAGAAAATTGAGACCAGATAGAGAAAATGTGCGGTAAGGAATTTTATAAGATAGTGAGAACTCTGAAGAACTCGACAGGTCCATCGAAACGAACTTGATCTTCACGGAACTGCTTCCTTTTTAGAACATGTGCCTCAGGAATTTGATAAAATACTGAAAAATCGACAGTTTCGTCGTAACGAACTTGATCTTTACGGAACGGCTTCCTTTTTAGAACAGGTGCCTCGTCAGCACTGAACTTCGACATAGTGAGGGTGCTTTTACACCTCTGCATGCATACACGCGTGTACGCATGCATTTGCAAGCGGTCATGCTGTCCTCCGATAAATCTGGCAATGTTTGAGGAATTATCTAGTAATATTAAACACAAGAAGAAAATTACTAAAAAACTACTAAACTATTACTAAATTTATCAGTGGTTGGAATGACCACTTGTAAATGCATGCGTACGCGCGTGCATGCGTGCAGAGGTGGAAAAGTACCCTCAGTCGTGCTCCTTTTATAATCAGGGGGGTTTCTTCAATCCTTGCAGAAGATATCGATTTCCTCCAAGATGTTGCATGGTCCTTTGTCCTGAATTCGGGATGTTCTGATTGGTCTTTTCCTTAATTAATATTATCATGCGACAGTCAGGCGTTGGTCACCTCTTTTAGATATATGCATATGAAAAGAATAATGGCTGATTTGCGTCTTACAGGTATTGATTTCATGTCGATCCTCGTTGGCTCCTGAGGGAAACTTCCCTCAAGATATGCACGAATCTGCGTAGTCCTTAATATTGATATTTTATGAAGATCACGGGCACGTGACAATGTGCTACTTTTCTTTAAAAGAAGCCAGATTAAGTTATGCTAATTTTAATCAGAAAGAAGTCAAAGTAGGTCAAAGTTCGGCAGTAACTCTCAATTTGTCTGATGATCTCTGTGAGTTGAAGGTGAAATCTTCGGCTGATAACTAGGGACCTCTAGAGTGATGACAGTAATTGGGTTAAGGGTGGTTTAGGTGGATTATTCCTTATTTGGATTTAATTTATGATAATCTAAAGTCACAATAGGTAAACTGAATTTGGTTGATTACAATTTGATAATGTTACGTCAAGAAAGTAGTAACCCAAGCATGGCTAGTTGAAAGATAAATAGCAGAAATCTTGAGTTCAATACATTTAATGAATAATCATCAAGATAAAAGGAGGAACGTTAATCAGCTTTTTAATTTATATTTTAGTCATTGGTTTCCCCTAATGTGAAAATGGGGTGATCTTGGTTAACTCTGGAATCGCCTTGAAGTTAATAAGTTGGTTACTCAGGAATGATTTCCCTCTGTTGTGGACCCTGAAACAGGGGGCCACAACTTGAGTATATAACAAGTAAATTTAATCAGATTGGATTAAGGAAAAATTAGATGGTGAGATTATTCTAAAATTTAGATTTCAAACTCACCAGCAGGGAGAAGGAGTAGATTAATTCTTCTGCAGTTATCCCTGGTAAGAAATGATCCAATTCTGGTCACTAGGTTGATATCATAGTTTCCAGACTATTTGATTGATCAAGGTTGATAGATTCCAGAATTCCAAGTCGTGGACCACAGAATTTTGAGATCAGACAGATAGAGTTAATTCAGTTGAGAAAATCTAGAAAATATGGACTGAAGAATTTTAAAATAAACTAAGAACTGATACTTCTTTACTGATACTTCCATGGAACTGAACAAGACTCATGAGTCTCCCGAACTGCCGCAGACTGAAGAATAACTGAAGACTGAAGATTGCGAGCCCGATAGGAAACTGACTCTCTTAAACTGATGAATCTCCCAAAACTAAACTGAAACTCCGAGTCGTACTTCTTTTATAATAAGGGAGTTTTTTCCAATTCTTCTAAAAGGAATGGATTTCCTCCAAGATAGTGCGCAATTCTTTGTCTCATTCGCGATGTTCTGATAGGTAATTTCCCTAATCAATACTCTCACTTGATGATCAGGCGTCGGTCGCCTGTTTTAGATATAGATATATGAAATGTATAATGGCTGATTTGAGTTCTTACAGGTATTGATTTATGTCTAGACTCTCTGGCACCGCAGGGGAACATGCGCCAGGATATACAAGAAGCTACGTAGTTTTGAGTATTGATTTTATATCATGGTCACGGAGGGGTGACATCTTCCCTCTACAAGTTCAAATGCTGGAATGAAATTCCCAAATTTGACCATTAAATTGAGAAAAATTACAAGGAAACATTTTTACGGGGAAATGCCATGTTTCATACTCGCTGTTTTACGCTTGACTGTAGGAGGTCAATCAACATGCTGTTGACTTACAATGTTATCACTCACACTCCATACGATAAGTGACAAAATCCAAGTATACGGAGATTAGTGAGTTTAAATTATGTCAACATTTGTTGATGTATCAAGTAGCCACTATTATACGTAAAGAGTGTTACCTACACAGTTAGAGTTACGTATTACATGCCTGATTAGCAAAGACATCATACGACCTTTCAAAGAAGCTTCAAGTCTATAGAATCTAAAGAAAGAGACACATGGCGCTGTCAATCAAAGTTGAGATGCAGTAATCAGTCAGAAAGAACATCCATATATATATATATATATATATATATATATATATATATATATATATATTATGTTAAGGAAAAATAGTGATCTGAAGCAGCAGGAGTATACTCTACCCAGATTCCATGAAATCTACCTCACCATTCTTTTTTTTTATCTTCTTTACTAACAAATACAGTGAGTTGAATCTTCTTTTTTCTTTCCAATATTTTCACTACACATTTCTTCTTCGCTGATACCGCAGAATCGGCGAATCGATAGTTTTGTCGGCGGTGAACTTCATTGCGATGTGTTCTCTGCTTGGCTGCTTTACTTTTGGGTCAATATAGCGACGTTTCGTACTGCATTGTTGACAGGTTTCATCGCGGTATATTGTGTACCTCTTCTGCCTGCTTGCGAGCCTCGTTCAATCGTAATGTTCACTCTGGTTGGTTGTACGCAGTATAGCGCCTGTTTGCTTTACTAGCTAGCTATACTTAACTGAGATTTTCGTTAAAATCTGGACAAAATTCGCCTCTCAGACAGACTTCTTTTGATATCTTCTAATTATTCCCGTAGAAATTGATATCGTTGAAGAACTGTCATGGCAGGATCGCCAATTATTGTTACGCGTTAAATGTCAGGATCTGCAAATAAGCATAAATACGTGTACATTCCAGTTGAATAAAACTTTATTCTAGACAAGGATTTTAAGTCAAAGGTTACAACAAGAATTTGATGAGCGAGTTCCGAGAACTATATAGAGATTTGGCAGGAACTTGTGTCAACGAGAGGACTGATTGCCCTTAGGTTTCAAATCCGAAACACAACTAAACAATGCGTTTAAACTGTGACCGTGGTTTTACGTCACCTCCTTCTCTAGAAATTTATTTGAAAGTTCCGTCAAACTAATATATCCTAGTAAGAAACTAGTAAAAAATACTTTCTTACCTACTCGTTTTAACAAGTCTTTTCCATAGAAAGATCGGGAGCCTGTCTGCTTGAAAATCGTACTTTCCGTGCTTCTCCATCTTAATTTCTTCGTTTTTCCTCCCGCATTCCGTGAAATTCCTACCTTCAAGGATTTAAATGCTTCGTCTTCAAAGATAGGCTTCTCTTGCTTTTTGAATCCGTAGAGTCTAATCGTTAAAGAGCTATCATGGTAGGATCACCAAAAAATGTTATGCTCTGAATGTCAGGATCGCCAATAATATTAATATATGAAGTTTATTCAAGGTGAAACTTGTTGATGGATTGAAGTCTGGAGACAGACTAAGTTTATGACAAGACCAAGACGAAACTGACTGAATTGGTGGTACAGTGGACTACATAGTATTATTATTTAATGCAGGTTGGTTACCTGACATAATGATAACTCATAACTCATTACTTCGCCCCAATAATTGTATCTATGTCGTGGTTCATTTCGTGAAAAGTGTTCAATATAATCGAGTGTTACGTCCTAAAAAGAGTTTACTGTTTAAAAGAATTTACTAAAGGAGACTCCGTCTGTTTTATCTGAAACGGTGAGGACTCGGGACTAAGGCATCGGGAAAGGATAACTCACCGTCGGTGTATCCCATTTGCATATCACACACACAATAACAATGCTTTATTCAACACCCCATTAAAAGGGTTACAATTAGTGTAGAATAAGTTTTAATAATTGGACTAAGGAGTATCAAACAAAGTATGTCATATTTCTGACGTAACAGTTGAATGTAAGTCTGAAATTTTCGTCAAAACCTGAAGAGATCCGCCCCTCAGATAGACTTCTTTTGATATCTTCTAATTATTTCCGTAAAAATTGAGATCGTTAAAGAACTATCCTGGCAGGATCGCCAATTATTGTTACGCGTTAAATGTCAGGATCTGCAAATAAGCATAAATACGTATACATTTCAGTTGAATACAACTTTATTCTAGACAAGGATTTTAAGTCAAAGGTTACAACAAGAGTTTGATGAGCGAGTTCCGAGAACTATATAGAGATTTGGCAGGAACTTGTGTCAACGAGAGGACTGATTGCCCTTAGGTTTCAAATCCGAAACACAACTAAACAATGCGTTTAAACTTTGACCGTGGTTTCACGTCACCTCCTTCTCTAGAAACTCATTTGAAAGTTCCTTCGAACTAATATATCCTAGTAATAAACTAGTAAGAAATACTTTCGTACCTACTCGGTTTAACAGGTCTTTTCCATAGAAAGATCGGGAAAATGTCTGCTTGAAAATCATACTTTCTGTGCTTCTCCATCTTAATTCCTTTGTTTTTCCTCTCGCATTCCGTGAAACTCCTACCTTCAAGGATTTAAATGCTTCGTCTTCAAAGATAGGCTTCTTTTGCTTTTTGAATCCGTAGAGTCTAATCGTTAAAGAGCTATCATGGTAGGGTCACCAAAAAATGTTATGCTCTAAATGTCAGGATCGCCAATAATATTAATATATGAAGTTTATTCAAGGCGAAACTTGTTGATAGATTGAAGTCTGGAGAGAGACTAAGTTTATGACAAGACTAAGACGAAACTAACTGAACAGGTGGTACAGTGGACTACATAGCATTATTATTTAATGCAGGTTAGTTACCTGACATAATGATAACTCATAACTCATTACTTCGCCCCAATAATTGTATCTATGTCGTGTTTCATTTCGTAAAAAATGTTCGATTTAATCGAGTATTACGTCCTAAAAAGCGTTTACGGTTTTAAGGAATTTACTAAAGGAGACTCCGTCTGTTTTATCTGGAAAGGTGAGGACTCGGGAATAAGGCATCAGGAAAGGATAACTAACCGTCGGTGTATCCCATTTGCATATTACACACAATAACAATACTTAATTTAATACCCCATTAAAAGGGTTACAATTAGTGTAGAATAAGTTTTAATAATTGGACTAAAGAGTATTAAATAAAGTATGTCATATTTCTGACGTAACAGTTGAATGTAAGTCTGAAATTTTCGTCAAAATCTGGAAGAGATACACCCCTCAGATAGACTTCTTTTAATATCTTCTAATTATTTCCGTAAAAATTGAGATAGTTAAAGAACTATCCTGGCAGGATCGCCAATTATTGTTACGCATTAAATGTCAGGATCTGCAAATAAGCATAAATACGTATACATTTCAGTTGAATACAACTTTATTCTAGACAAGCATTTTAAGTCAAAGGTAGTTTTGTCGGCGGTGAACTTCTTGGCGATGTGTTCTCTGCTTGGCTGCTTTACTTTTGGGTCAATATAGCGACGTTTCGTACTGCATTGTTGACAGGTTTCATCGCGGTATATTGTGTACCTCTTCTGCCTGCTTGCGAGCCTCGTTCAATCGTAATGTTCACTCTGGTTGGTTGTACGCAGTATAGCGCCTGTTTGCTTTACTAGCTAGCTATACTTAACTGAGATTTTCGTTAAAATCTGGACAAAATTCGCCTCTCAGACAGACTTCTTTTGATATCTTCTAATTATTCCCGTAGAAATTGATATCGTTGAAGAACTGTCATGGCAGGATCGCCAATTATTGTTACGCGTTAAATGTCAGGATCTGCAAATTAGCATAAATACGTGTACATTCCAGTTGAATAAAACTTTATTCTAGACAAGGATTTTAAGTCAAAGGTTACAACAAGAGTTTGATGAGCGAGTTCCGAGAACTATATAGAGATTTGGCAGGAACTTGTGTGAACGAGAGGACTGATTGCCCTTAGGTTTTACATCCGAAACACAACTAAACAATGCGTTTAAACTTTGATCGTGGTTTCACGTCACCTCCTTCTCTAGAAACTCATTTGAAAGTTCCTTCAAACTAATATAGCTTAGTAAGAAACTAGTAAGAAAGCCTACCTGCCACAATGTATACCGACTATCACATTTTCCTTCTAGACATATCAGAAAAAACCTTTTTGACAAATAGCACAGAAACACAACTGAGGGTTAAATTAAATCCGAAAATTGTCACTTACACGTTCTATTTATCGAAGCTTCCTTCTATGGGTTCATTTTTATTTGTTTGTAAATCAGGTGCATTTATTCTTGAGATGTCGAAGTCTCTCCCATTGCACTTGAGTTGCGTTAGTTTTGTTAGTTTCACACGTTCCTTTGGGGTTGCTGATGATTTTGCTATTTACGTAATTTATTATTATATTCTCTATTTCGGCAATCCTTAATCAAATTACCTACCTTTTTCAAATAATTGTTGCCGTGGTAATATCCATTGATTTCTCATAAGTGTTCGAATTCTACTACCCCATGATTCTTGGCATTGTCTGTCATTCTGGGGTGGTTGAAAACGGCATGATTAGCATACTATAGTTTTCCCTTGCGTGTACTTTACTCTGATTGACCTTTCCTCATTTCCGTTAGTTTTATTGTTTTTCTCTGATTCATAAGGTTTTCGTCCAGTACAATTTCCGTTTCGTAAATCTATTGCAGCGTAAAGTTTACATAGTAAAAAACACAGTACCAGATCTTATCATAACCCTATTTTAAATACGTTATCAAGTTTTCCTTTATTATATTTTCGGTGCGCGTTGCAGATTTGATCGGAAATTTCTTTAATTCTTGTTGCATAGGAAAACAAGCTCTCCTTTTCCCATACGTACGTGCTGTGGAATTCGCCCTGCAATTGATATACTGTTCTTGTCGGATAGTAAATTTTTTTAACAGATTAACTAATTCATCTACCCTATCAAATATCATCCCGCAGATGCTCTTTCTTGCTTCTCCTACCATTTTGCTGCGGATCATTTTCACTAAATTTTGTTCCACTACGGGTATGGCAGATAGCGTTTGTGTAGCGTCTTTGCACCCTTCTATGTAATGTTTTCTGGTAACGTTGCTTTTTTTCCTGTCATAAATTCATATTTTTGATTTGAAATATTCAAAATTATCTTTGCCACATTTCTTTTTGCTTCTACTTAAGAATCAGCGTAATTACCTGTTGGTATGAATAAATTTTGATTTTTTCTAATTAAACAAGTTGCTTTATATAATCCAATATCATTTACTTTATTTGGTATATAAAATTCTGGCTGATTTGGTATAATATATTAAGGTTTTGTGAAATCATATTTTATGTTTATATTATCCAAATGTGCTCTCTAAATCTGCATTAGTGATAGTAAATTTGCACTCATTCAATTAGCTAGAAGTCACTCACTAACGAGTAGTAGAAAACTACTAATTTGATTGATGGAAATTGTCCACTTATAAAATTAGTAAAAAATGCTGTGAGTTTTTCAGTCTCGTCGAAGAATTTGGACATTTTCGCAACGATATACCTAATAATAACTAAAATAAAAGACGTTATTTATATAATACATTCTGTGTATTCCAAATGGTTCCTGTATCATTGGAATTACAAGTTTTGTTTTGATTAAAGTAACCTCAAAATTAAATTATGTATTATAATTATCATAATAATTATAATATCATATTATAATATCATTAAATTTAAGCATTAGATTACTGTATAATATATTTGATTACTGCACTCACAATCATTTAAATTATAAACTTATTAACTACAATTGGAAACTTCGTGGCTTCGCTATGACAGAATGCATAATCTGAAATAGCGTGGCACCAAATGGCGCGGAATGATATATAAAGAAAAGACTTCTGATTGGTCGAAATTCTGACAGTTCACTTATCGTTAGTGATTGCCCTAGGTTACTAATAAATTAGTAACGCGAAGTTACTAAATAATAGTGAACCATGTTTACTAATTGAAATTAGTAAAACTTATACAAATGTATAAGTAAGACTTATAATAATCGTGCATACTACTTGTACATTTGAGTTTGCTTCATTGATTGAAGACATCATTTTGTATTTTGATTTAAAAATTTTGATTTGCTTAACGGAGTTTAATCTCTAATTCGTAACCTTGGCGTATTATATGTCTATTTATAATAAATGTTGAAACACAACTGAAGCAAGTATTGGCTCTTCTTTTTTTACATAATATTTCTCATTTACAAATATTACATCTGGTATTTACCCGATTTAATATTCCTATGGAGTGCCAGGTATTTCGTCTGTTATAATTTATTTCAAGAGTTCCTCGTAATAAATTTGAGCAAAAATCACAAATTCTACCTAGACCCCTGTGTTTATCCGTAGAGGAATGTGTGAGGAGAAGTTTCAGAAACACGCGTGGGAGATTAATGTTTCATATGATGTTATATGTAGTAGCGCTGTTGGTATAGATTAATCTTTTTGCCCACTGGGTTGTATAAATGATTTATGTAAAATGTACTTACCATTATTTTTTATGAAAGTTAAACGTGAACTATGTAATTAGGTGACGTAGTAATTTCAGAGAGTTGATCGTGGGGATATATATGCGTATTATGTTACCTGCTGAATTTTCATTCTCATGGACACGTTCTGTTAGTGAGTTGTTTTGATGATCTAATTCAGGTAGAGGTTGATTGTATAAATCATTGGTTTTTCCTTAATGAAATAATAAATTAGTAACCGACTCCCTTAATGCTTCTAAAAGATTTAAAGACCACCCAAACACGCTATGAAGAGCATATCCATGAATTATTGTATCTGCAATTAATTTAATTCCGCTAAAAATTATTATTATTCCTATTAGTCCAGCACTTGCTGTTAAAAAATTTGTAAATACGTTTCAAAAACGACCCCAAGTTGATTCTGCAGTTTTATTTAATGGTTTTTCATCCATTAGATTCATTATTGACATTCCTTGATTTATTGTAGATTTTTCCATGATTCCTCGTGCTAATGTGTTAAGACCATAGGCTTTTCTGCAGGGAACATAATATGATCACGTAATTTATCTAAATCGCATTGGGAATAAATTCCACTAGTTGCTAGGGAGGCTGGATTGTTATATTTTCAAGTAGGTGCTTTTAATGGTTGCATTATTTCTAGATTTATGGATTCTTCTGGATTTAGTGATATTTTATACATTTCCTTTTAGTACTGGCAGGTGTAAGTCACATTCGTTTACTTTTCAATGAATTACTTCTACGGGTACACATTTAAAAATATGCACTACTACTTCACCTGCTACTACAGACATGTATCCTGGTCCTTTCATGATAATGAAAGCAAACTCATCAGGTGCTTGAGTTGCTAATGTCAGAGCATTTTTAAATACTTCTCTTCCTAAAGTACAACGGTGGCATAGAAGATTACTGTAAAGTCGTTTCACTTCAGTTCTAATATGTTTTTCTGCATAAACAAATTTTGAATTTACGTAAATAAACATCCATATTTTGAATTGTTGGCTTATTATTATGAAGAAAAGTTTTTCCAGGTTTTGTTTCTAAAATGAAGAGTTTAGGGTGTTCTGTTATTGCTAACATATATTGACGTACTTCGAAATATCCTTCTTGGGCTAAAATTAAAGTGATATCTTGTATAGTCAATGAAAATAACGTTTCATTGGTACTGTTATCATGTATTTTTGTTCCTGGACCTGCGCATAATAATTCATATTCATGAAAATGGAAAATATCTTTTGGTAAAGTGTCCCAAAAGATATATCTGCCTTCTTTATCGATGCATAAAGTTTACGATAGCTTGCAAGTTACTCCTGACTCCAATTTTATTTTACCTGCTTCAAGATCAATAGTTGCTTGTTCACTATATAGTCTGATTTTAATTGTATCTGTTACTACTACTCTATTCCATGTGCCAACAGGATCTGAATTTTGGATTACATAACAGTATCCATCTTGTTGGATTTCTCTCGCAAATCTTACGCCACGTCTAGTTGTTTGATTCATTGGTACATCAGAAATAATTAAACTTTCGTTTGCCTTGTATGTTCCTGTAGCATGTGTTGATCTACATATTTTATGTGATATTCCTTTCAGAAATTCTGCTTCACTATTTGCTACAACTGAAATATGAGAGTATGCTCCGCAATAGTAAATTGATAGGTTAATTTCAATTTTGCATTACATTAATGATGTTGTAGTTTTACCACTAAGTTGAATTAATTGGATATAAGTTTCAGACGTATCTACTTCAGGTTGTGTGGATTTACAGTCTTCTACCTCCAGTAGAGATATAGTCGTTATATTAGACCTATTAGACCTACAGTCATATCCCACAATGGCTAGTGCCATGTGTATCATCAATAATCAGATTAGATTTCCGATTGCGGTCCCCATTCCTGAAACAGGAGGGTTCTTACTTACCTATAAGGTTTTCCTGGCGACTGATTATATATCATGAAGTTTGGTAATTAACATTTTAACTAATCACCATATGTTTCTAACTTCTCGTGTTGAAGGGGTGGTTAGCTAGAAGGCTGCCTTGCTAGTCGACCGAAAACTAGTTCAAATAAGGTACATTTTGTGCCCTCATGAACACTTGTATTGTATGAGAAGTTTGTTAATTCGAGTAAATCGTTCCATTCAGTATTGTTTTAAACAAATTCTTTGAGGTATTCTGCTAGAACATGATGGGATGTTTCTAAAGAGCCATTACGATTGAGGATGAAAAGCTGTTGTCTTTAATTGTCTGATACAAAAACGTTACGCTAAACGTCTCATTAGGTTGCTCAGGAATCCATGTCTAATTCTATTGTGTATTTTCGTAACTCCCTTATATCCAGCTAAAGCTGAAGAATGTGCTTCTTCAATAAGGGATTATTCTTTGTTTGCACTTTGAATAATTTCTCTACAAATTATTATTTTTGTCCATGAATATGAAAATACATCTTGTAATATCGGTTGTATTTCTGGCCAATCAACATGTGAAATTGTTGAGGTTTTTGCAATACTTATTGATTTTAGTTTTAATTTTTCTGCTAAATCTCTTAGTGCATAAATAGATTTTTTAATATTATCTAAGGCTTCTGACAGACTACTACCTGATTTCGTTTCCAAAGGTATATGATAGAAATTCCTCTTTCTTATTGCTTTAGCTTCACCTATAACAAGGTGTTTGAATTCATAAGGTTCATTTCTTTTTTTCAAACTTTTGGATCCATTATCCTCAGGTATTTCTATTGTTGATGTAAAGTATGCGTAATTATCTTTCCGCATTCTCAGTTGATCTCTACATTCTATTATGATTGTAGGATCTTGACCTACCTTTCGCGTATCTACTTGTTGCGCATTCGGTGTCTGTCGGTCAATACTTCAGTTTCTTAAAGGTGGATGCGTTTCGTTTTTGTCTGTTCGAGTTCCTTTATTAAATATTAAATTTTCTTCTTCGTTTGAAAAAAATTTGTCTTCAGATTTGATAAAAGTTCATAAATTTCATCATTATGTAGGCATAATTTTCTAGGAACTTGAATTTTCTTGCTTCTTCCGCGTTTCCTTTTCTCTGAGATTGAGATTTCTTTACTAGAATTCGGGATTTCTGAATTTTGTAAAATTAAGTGTGGTTAGTTTCATGATGTAGTGAATTTTCTTGGATTTCACGATTTTCTTAAGTTTCTTGAATTTCTGGATTTCTTAGAGCTTCTGTATTATTTTTATTCTGAATTTGAGTTTTTTTGTTTCCGTGATTTCTTGATTTCTTCTAACTTGCCTGAATTTCTGGATTTCTTAACGTTTCTGAATTATTTCTTAGAGTTTCTGGATTTCTTAATTTTTTAGAGCTATCTTGAGGTTCTGAATTTCTTACAGTTTCTGAATTATTTTTATGATTTTCTGGAGTTTCTTGATTTCTTTGATTACGCATTTTGTTCTCTTGTTATTACTGCATTACATTTTGCATTTATTATTTCTTTTGATTTTCTTGGATTTACTACGTCCTTTTAAAAATTAATATGAGAGGTTTATTGGGATTTGTTTTTATATGGGTAGTTTTTACGTTATTATATAAACTTTTGTATGTTGAGTTTTTTTCTTCATGGTCATCGTAATCGATTTCTTCATACCATGTTAAATTTATTTCTTCTTGGTCTTTAAATTCTTCTTGTTCGTGTGTTTCTTCATTTTCTTCGTCTTCTTTTTCTTGGATTTGTACTTACTGGGTTTTTTGATAAGGCGTCAGCATTTATATTGGTCTAACCAGCTTTGTAGATTATTTCAAAATCGTATTCCGATATTTTTAACTTCCACCTTGTTACGCGTGAACAAGGGTCGTTTGAATTTTTGAAACAGATTAAAGGTTTACGGTCGGCAACAATTTTAAATTTTCTACCGCATTAGTAGTGTCGAAAATGAGTGACACAAAACGCTATTACTAGAGCTTTCTTATTATATGTGTCATATTTAATTTCATGAACATTTAATACTCTTGATACATAAGTGATTGGTTTATCCTTCCCTATTTCGCCTTGTGACAAAATTCCACCTATTGCAAAACCTGAAGTGTCAGTGGTTAGGATAAAGGGTTTATTAAAATTAGGTCTTTCTAAAAGGGCTTCTTCACATAATTCCTATTTTAAAGCATGAAAGGCTTTTTTGTCTCCCGTATGTGCACGTGCACAGTTTGAATTGTCCCATCTGTGCACGTGCACAGTTAGTTCACGTTCACAGATGGGAGACTCCCAATTGTGCAAGTCGAAATGTAGACGTGCACAGATGGCCGGTAGACATTTGTGCCTGTGGCCAACAACGTGCACAGTTGTACCAGTGGCCACCGACGTGCACAGATGGGTTCGTGCACAATTGCTCCGTGCACAGTTTTTCCCTTCCCATTTCAAGAGGAGAAGGAACATAAACATCTAGATTCCTCCTAGGCCCCAAGACCTGGCTAAAATGGATGCCTCTCTTCGTGAGGATATCTCGGAGGAGTCTGACCTCTGGACCATTAATTTTTCAGTTTATGGTGCAGAGAGAGCTTTGGCTGATGCAAGTCGAAGGCTAACATCGACGATGCTTCAAAAGACCAAAATACACTTCCGTGAACTAAACAAGAAGATTGGATGGGCAAGACAGAATTCGTTGCGTGTTCAGTGTGCCAATAACTACATAATATCCAGTAGACGGTTCACGGAAAGGGCCCGAAACTTCGCCCACGAACTAAGGATCTATCGCAACACACTGAACAATTCAAAGCTACTGACAATCATGCAGCACATTGTTGAAAAAATGTGGTTGTTATCTGGCGCAAGGAGGAGAATACAGAAGAGAAAGGAGTAAGTCAGGATAATCAACTTCTTCGCTTTTTGGAGAGAGATTTACGAGTTCCGACACAAATTAAAGATAGACTCTGAGCAGATTATCCATTTCAAGGTATTTAGCTACAACCTCATAAAATCTGAGGAGGAAAGTCCATCAATCACTGCCGAAGAGGTGCAGAAAGCACTCAGGGGCACGTAGGACTTCTCTGCTGCAGGAGCAGATGGTATCAAAAACTTCTGGTGGAATAAGTCCGCATCTTTACCTCATATTTAAAATTGGAGACGCCCATTCTGCAGTGACTGGTTTTAGGACGCACTGTACTCATACCGAAGAAAGGGAACTTGTCCAACTCAAGAACCTACAGGCTAATAAATTGTCCGAACACGCTGTATAAGATCGTTACAGCTATCCTGAACGACAGAATTGTTCGGAGAATTGGACCTGTATTGGCCAAGATGTATAAACAATGTGTGCCGAAAGAAAGGTGTAGCAGGCTGCCGAGAGAACCGGTTGATTGAAAAAATTGCATCTGCAAAGATGCAGCCTTCAACCAGCGGTGCCTGTCGATTTCCAGAGGGAAATCCTTCAAGGCAACACCTTGAGCCCTCTCCTCTTTTGCATCACACTTCTGCTACTATCTCTCGCACTACACAATTCTGATGGGTATCTGCGGTGAAGCTACTCGACGCGAACATAAGGTCACTCATGCATTTCATATGGATGACCTCAAGATCTATGCTTCTAGAACTCGAGTTCCCGAGAACCCTGAGCTCGTGGATATGAGTGTTATTAGGCACATTGACACTGAAGACACCTATCCACACCTAGACGTGCCTAATAGCATTCACGGTATAATATCAGTGAAGAAGGCTCTCCGAAGAAGATACAAGTATCACCTTCAACAGATGTCGTCTCCCAATCTGTCAGCATTGAACAAGGTATCTGTGACTAACATTCTCGACATTGCCACCTGTAAGATCATACATATGCAGAAGAGCTTGCACATCAACTCGTACGTTCCGCGTATGTCCATCCCATGTCGTTAAGGCGGGCGCGGATATCTAAATCTCGAATTTCATTTGAACCAAATTATCCTGAGTACAGCTCAAATTATCGCGAATTGAAGAGACCCTCCCCTAAAAATGGTCAGGAAGTGTACGAGATTATTGGCAAACAAGGGTTCCTTTACAAAGCCGCAAAGCAGGCGACCGAGACCCTTGGTCTGATTCTTAACATTAGAAGTGAGGAAAGTGCAATGCTCCACCTGGATACCTTACTTCTAAAAGCCGAAGTAAAGTAGCAGAGATTGAAAACTTCCGCCAATACCTCCTCGACAAGAAAATTCACGAAAACTTTCACAGAAATTTAGAGGATCAGTCTTTGTCGAATGAGCTAAAGCTATCATCCTGACTCAACTCAGACACAGAGGGTTTCATTTTCGCGTGTCTGGATGGTGTCATTTCCACCTAAGTAAACCATAGCAGCCTTTTAGGTCAAGAAGTTTCCAGCGATAAGTGCAGAGCGCGTCATGCAGATCGTAAGTACCGAGAATATATGCTATTCAAGGGAGATAATAGTAAATTGCCCAAAACGAGAAGTGCAAATTTTCTGGAACTAAAATTTTTGAACAGAGTCTCCATTGCACACTAGAGGCCTGACATTATTCCCCGGGACTTCGAGAAATGAACTATATTTTTGATCGAATTTTCGGCTCCGACCGACTAAAACATAACAGTAAAGGATAAGGAAGGGAAGGTATCGAGACCTTAGAAGGGAGCTGTGGCGTCTGTACCCAGAATATTCGGGTAAAATTATTATCCTTGTAATCGGTGCTGTCGAACTCTCGGTCTCGCCTGTCATTATGATTTCGGCGTGTTCTGTGGCCTGCCATATCACAGTTGTGAGACGTGGCCATAGGTGTGATTTACCGAAACTGGAAGTCAATGTCATTTTCATAGATGGTAGTTGCTCCCAGTGGGGCCCTGCGGTGGATTTTAACCTGTTTTTTAATTATATACATAATTTATTGAAGACTTTATGACAAGTGTAGGCTGAGATACACTTCAAATAGTAACAAAAAGGGACTAAGACAAAGATTCGACACGGAGCAGGTCGGATCCATCGCGGACTCTGAAAACCTATATGGAAAATTCCCTAGACTTTACGACATCAATATTTATGAATGGACATTTTTGTCAAAAAACATGAAATTCTCGAGGATAAAAATACTGCCTACCACGCATTATGCACCTGACGTTCCATAATTCGTGATATCCCTTTCAATTCCATCAAGCAAAGCCAACTGTTGCTGCATGGTCAAGTACACCCACCGATCCCTACACTTGATAAGAGTTCCATGTGCAACATAGAACACGCATTGGGAGCCATCACGTTGTAATTTTCGGGGGTCCGTTAAGGGATTCTTTTCTAAGCCGGACCCAAACCTTCTGGTAGGCAAAGTCGCACAACACGCAACCCAAAAATTTCATAAACCCTGTAGGTATCGGTCTACGTCTCAGTGAACTTAAACCCTCCGCTCGGCCGGAAACCTTTCTCATAAAATGGTCCCCCAATGGTTTTTTAGGGACAACTGGGTTCATGTATCCCTATTCTACTGGGTCCAGGATACGATTCCTTAGTACAATTGCCCTCAAAATCTATACGCTCCTTATGAAAATTGTATGCTTTAAATGTCAGCATTGCCAGAAGTGTTATGCTTCAAATAGATATCAAGATGAAGGGATGAACGTTAATCGGCTGTTTAATTCAGATTTTAGTAATTCGTTTTCCTTAATTATGAAAAACGGGTGATCTTGTTTTAATTTTGGAATTGCCTACAAGTTAATGAATTGGCGATTACTTAGAAATGATGCTGGATTGCTGATTGATTGATTGGGAATGGTTGTGGACCTGGAGGTTATTATACCTTGGCTGGGAGAAGGAGTAGATTAATTCGGCAGCAGTTATCTCAAGTAGATTATGATTCATTTCTGGTCTCTACATTGATATCATGATTTCCAAAGTATTTGATGGCAAGATACTAAGAACCGCTGAAGAATTTTGACTGAAAAGTCCGTCGAACCGCACTTGACATCCACGGAACTGATGCGTTCTCCGAACTGAACTTTACTGATACATGCGTGGAATACATTTCTGATGCAAGACTGATCGATGAAAGATTTAGGGATCCGAGAATTCCAAGTTGTAGACTCTAAAGTGGAAATTATCAGTATAGAATTTAGAGATAGGAAATAGATAAAGCAAATTCCGTTAAGAAATCTAAAAAATCTACTGAGAACTCTGAAGAACTTGACCTTTACGGAACTGATGCGCGGCGGTAAATATAACTTTAGAAGAAAACCACCCGTTTTATCTGCCGAACAGAATGTTTCGAACTAAGGGAGCAAGTATTAAGAATGATGTATCATAGTAAACACTCCTAGATTGTTTCAATTCAATAGATTCCCAACACTCAAAGGAAAATCGAGAGAATAGAAGGGTAAATTCAAAACTTACTAAGAGACTTTAATGCTTGAAGCTCGGAAGCAAGATGAAGCGAGATGTATTGATTTTCTGTTGAGATATTGTGTAGGTTCCTCTTCTTACATCGTTGTCACTCGTTTTTCACCCCCTCTTAATTTTGCGCAGCATTCCCATTGGCTAAAGTGCAATAACTATCGTCCCCTTTTTAGATTTTACTCAGATACAGATATAGAAAATTATTCAAAAGGCCGATTTGACATTCCTACTGATAATAAACTTTGAGAACCTAGCCTTGCTGGCACCAATAAATAAATAAAGAGTTCCAAATTAACAAAAGCGAGATTGAGGATAACTGAGAGAGAGAGAGAGAGACATTGTGAACACATTTGACAATAAGTATTACAACTATATTAATTTTATCAATTTTTCACAAAAGGGATTTTAAGCACTTCTCGTGGAGAGATAAGCCAAAAATAACATGAATTTTCTAGCAAAAGCACCGTGTTAAAGAAAATAGAAGCTTCTTGATTGATTCGTTACGTATGTGAGAATAAGAGGGATATTAGGGATGTAATAATATGATACTCACCGATTAAGAATTATTTTGTGATTAAATCCACACTGAACAGGTGACGGTGGAGGTTGATAGATATATTCGAATTGTAGCAAGATTTCCTTAATCTGCTGGTGTTTTTTGGTAGTTGATAAATAGATGATTTCTTCTAAAAGAATGACGTGCCTTGCCGAATCATTTTCGCTCCTCAGAAGAATCCTTAATGTAACTCCTGATTGTTGTGCCTTCGTGGGTTTCATTGATGAAGCTGATTACAGGAATTTCTATTAACTCATGTTTAACTAGATTTGAGAATTAGCACTCATTGAGGGCGTTATTCCAGAAAATGGCTTCTTATAAATGTGTGTATTGTTATGTGGTATGATGGTTATAGGAATTTAAGCACAGTAGTCAGAAGTAATTCCTGAATTATCTGCAGGCCAGAAGGTTCTGGTGTAAGGGATCATCAGGTTCAGGGTCAAATGAACTCTTAGAAAGAATTACAATTTAATAATTTATTGAAGATCAACAGAAATACGTATGGGACTCATAATATTAGGGAAGAACCGGCGCATGCGAAGTTACGGTAATAAAATGGTGAGTTCAATTGGTAAGTGATGAATTGTTGAGAGGAGGAGCGATTTATGACGAGAGTGGCTCAGAGTGCAGAAATCTCAAGATGTTGAAATGTCGCTGGTTACCTTTTAAAGATTCCGGAGGTTGATGTTTCCTTAAAGAATGGTGATATGAAGAACAACTGATAACCCTTGATTTCAGAACCGTGGGAATCGAGAGATTCACACAACCCGAACGCAGGTATGAGATTTTGATGGTGACTGTCTTGACCAGTGGACTGTGCTGCCACCGCCATGTTGGATAATTGTAGTCGCGGGAGTTTTGATGGCGAAAATCCCATCCGAAAATTCTGCTATTACCACCGCAGGGTCTCACTGGGAGCACCCATCTCACGGTTGTGACACGTGGCCATAAATGGGATTTACCGCGGACCTACTGGGAGCCGGTGGCATTTTCAGATGGCAGTTGCTCCCAGTGAGACCCTGCGGTGGT
>CAKNWW010336569.1:0-10032 GCA_932074435.1 Andricus kollari | reverse complement strand
ACAGGTCTCTTTCGCCTGCCAGACCTTCTTCTCCGGAAAGGCGGTCTCCTAATGCCGAGTCACCACTTCGCAGTAGGTCCAGATTTCCTGTCAGGTGCAGTACCCTTCCCACCAGGCTTCCTTCTTCTGACGGATCTGGATATGAACTTCAAGAACTTGAATTTCTTCGGCTTATTTCCAATAAGAATCCGCACCGGGTATTCGAATTTCGAAGATATACTTTTCCTGCCGATAAACTAATTCATTTAGCCACAGGACGTAATAAATTTACGCCCATTCCAAACCAAGAACAAATTGTGTTATCAACATTAGATGGTGAGGGTTTTGCAATATTGGAGTCTAGTGAAATTTTGGCTGGATTTTATCGATCCCTAAGCAGAAGACGGGTAAAAATAAACATGGAAAGCGGCAATGTGACCAGAATGACCCGAGATGAAATCACGGAAATTCCAGTAGGTTCCTTTCGCCCAATCTATTTGTATTATAAAATAGAACATGTAAACTCTAGTGTAGACCACAATCCTCCATACCATTAACTTAATTACAGAAAATTTACAGCTAGAATATAATATTTTTTGTTATTGGAAGTCGGCGTTGATTGTTACAAATGGCCTGGAACTACAAATAATAATGAAAGTTCAATGTACTTTCTTTCTCAAGGCTTCAATCTTTCTTCAATGGCCCTTTCCCTCTTTCTTTGGTAGCAAATAAAAAGAAGCACCTTTTCGTTTAGTTATGAACACATTTTTTTTTAATTATTACAGGTTCATAATGATTCAACTATAATTTTGAACTCTGCAGTTTTCTTTTAGTTTTTGTTAATTCACGTGAAATATTCTTAATTCATTTAATTCTTGAAAACTTACCTCAATTTTTATGAATAAAATAAAATTCATTCTAGTTTGACTGAAATCAAGGAATTACTCCTTGTCCAATTGTATCTACGATTTTTCCCTTCTCGATCGTTAATTTGTGAGAAACTGGTTTTAAAATTGAAATATTGGAATTTTCGATTTTTTCCAATAATTCCTTTCCCACGTAGGAATGTGTAACACCTGTATTTCTGGCGGTTCGGTAATAGGTTGTAATATTTTCTGTCCAAGTACCCGCCCTTCCAGTTTCCCTGGTTGCATGCAAAATAAGGGAATTCTCTTTTGTAATGACCCATTAATCCGCCATGGTAGCAGTGTCTGTTATTTGTTTTTTCGTTCGTTTTTTTATTTAAATTCTATATTTTGTCTGAGTTAAAACTTGTTTTTTCTTGTGAATCATTATTATTTTTAGTTGATTTTTATTACCATAGTTCGATTTTTTAAAATTACTTTCTTCTGAGTTATTTTCGTTTTTTTCTGTGGGGAATTCAACACTGGGTTGCTTTGACCTTGATTTGAGCCCAATTACATTAGATTAAGCTTTAGTAACATTTCGTGTTAGGGGTTACATGGATATCTGTATCTATAGTTTTCGAATCTGGGTTTGTAATTAGATGTTGAAAATGGAAATCGATTTTTGTAATGTTTTTTAACCAGATTAGTTTGGCTTTGGTTTCCGTATTGGTTCTCATTTTGAATATTTTTACTTTTCTTAAATCTTTTTTATCATCCGAATTGTTTTTATCCCCACTACCGTTTTGGCCTTTTTGCTCTATTCTGTCCTTTATTTTAGTTTCGGTAATTTATAAAACTTGCGCTCGGATTTTTCATTGGGCTAGCTCAGTTTGCCATTCTTTACCTAAGTCTTCTGATTGCTCAAAGGTTTCGAAATCATTTCGTTTAATGTACATCTTGTATTCGATTCTAAGATTTTCATAGGTCCTACGTAGTTCCCATTCGCGACTTTTCCTAGCATGTAATTCAGTACAAAATTTTTTAATTTCCGAAATTTTGCGTCTTCAATTAGTAGTGCATCTAAATTTTCTAAAATGTCACGGTCCTTTATTTTTTAACCCCTTTTGAATCTTCTTAATTCCTCAAAGAAATGCGCTGGACTATCTTCTTTATTATTGCGAAATTTGATTAGCCAATTGCTTATAATTTGAAACGGCGTTCGTATTTATGTCGAAGGAAAAATAATTGTCTTGAATTGGAATTGAATTGGTTTCCTGAATTGGTTATTTGCGTGATTATCGAATTCGTGATCTGAGTCAGAGTTATTAATGTGTATTGATGAACGTCTGTTTGATCTGTTATTTGCTGTCGAGGGTCTACGTGTTCTGTTTTGATTTGAGTTATTTTTGTCTTCTAACGGTTCACTGTCGTCAGTATCTCGTAATTTTAAATTGGTAATTCTTATTTTGCTACGGTTTTCTATATTATTGCAGGAAATTTGTGCAGGTTCTTGTGAATTTTGCCTTAAAGCAAAACCTGGCGGGTCTATTCTAAGCCTTAAAGCATTTGCACTTTCTTTAAAGAATCTTTCTTTTTGGTAGCTCATAAATTCATTGAACTCTACGCTTTCTAAAAGTTCATCTTTTTCTAAAATGAACTGTGTATTGTTTTCCAAAAAGGAATCGCAATCAAAAGTTTCTTTTTTGGTTTGGGGACGATTTTCTGAACTATTTATATTTTCTAGGTGAACTGTTTTGTTTGTTTTCTTTCTTATTTTACCCCTTCCTACGGACGCGCCTATTGTGGGTAAATTTCAGTTACATTAGAAGAAAGTATTGTTTGTTGAGTCAAAGGTTCTGTTACGGATTTGAGTAATGTCATCGAGTTTGGGTTGGTTGTTTCGAGTTAATCTCTCTTTGTCTGACCTCTTTTTATTCGTTGGGGTTTCCACATTTTTTCTCGCGAAACCTCTACTGCGACCTATTTATCTATTTATTATTTTAGGGATAGCGCCCGTGTTTTTGGGTTCAGTTGAGACTATGTTTCCGATTATCTGTCTCGTTGTGACCTCATCCGAATTAGTATTTTGGATTGGAAGTGCAGCGGCGACTTCCAAGTAAAGGCTTTCGTGGACACTTGCTAGTTTTACTTGCTGTAGAATTCCTCATTATGATTTTAATTTTCCCGGATCTCAGTTTCTTTAGAATTCTTTTTCGAGTTACATTTCGTACGAACGAGGCACCTTATATCACTGTCTGCTTTTGTTTCTCATTGAAAATGTCCATTCTCTTCGAAAAATTTAAATTAGGATTTTAATTACTAATTTAATGGTCGGAGAATTAAAAAATATGTTTTTTTTTGTCCTCAGACTCTTTGTTTTGGAGATAGGTCGCGTCATCATTCTGTATTCAGTGCACAGATGAGCTTAAATGTGCCGCAGCCCATTGACGTGAAGGCCGATGCAGCAGGAACGCTTTCCCGACCCTCTCCCCGTTCAAATCTGCCTCTTTTTGCATTACGTTCTGCTCTCTTATGTATTTTTGTTTTGTTTCAGAGACATCTACGCTGGCGATTCCCATGAGTCTTTTACCTCTTTGGTCAAGATGGAAGGCATGCTCTATGGTTGGAAACTTCTTTTCCTCGGGACAGGAGAACCTAGACAAGTTAACGCACTTACAAGCGGCTATGTTGAATAATTCAGAGCAGTACTCTTTGAAGGCGGCGATTTTCTCATCCTTATTACTCTGAGAAGTTGTTTTACTCTTCAATAAATTTTTCAACGTAGTGTATTTTTTATGAAGATTTGTGAGACATTCCTTAATGCGCTGCTCTGAGACCGTTGGGGTAGATGCAGATTCCCAAATAACTATTAGTTTGGAATGGACTTCGTCGGCAATGTCTCCAAATGAAGGCTCCTTATCTTTTTCTGAAAGACTGCCCTTTTGTCTTCGAACCTCCTGACAACATTACTCTCCATGCAGAACGTCAGCCCTCGTCGGCAAAACGTTCGGACCAAAATCTTTTGGAGCACCAAATATAGGGCACTGAACAAAGTCTCTCTTTGCGAATCTCGACATACTGTGGCATAGAAACCAAAGAGGGGAGTGCAGGCAGAACCAGAATCTCTACCACCAAAAGAACCAGAGACGAGACAATGAGAAGAAGAAACTTTAACGACAACATCGACTAGCACCTGCGAGTGAACGAACATTAGGCGTGAGCTGACAGTACGAGCCATTGACAGGTTCCGGCAAGTCTCGAAAACGCTCGACCAGAGGGAGGGGTAGTGGGAGTTGAGAAGAAGACCGGAGACCGGGGGGAGGGGTCCAGCTTCAGTGTAGAGGTGGCACAGACAGACAGACAGTCAGGAGGTTCGAAGCCAAAAGGGCTGTCTTTCAGAAAAAGACAAAGAGCCTTCGTTCAGAGACATTGCCGACAATCCTGTCCCAAGGAAAAGAAGTTTCCAACCATAGAGCATGCCTTCTATTTTGACCACAGAGGTAAAAGACTCATGGGAATCGCCAGCGTAGATGTCTCTGAAACAAAAAACAAAAAAAAAGAGAGCAGAACGTAATGCAAAAAGAGGGAGACTTGAACGGGGAGAGGGTGGGGAAAGCGTTGCTACTGCATCGGCCTCCACATCAACGGGCTGCGGCACATTTGAGCTCGTCTGTGCTCCTCGCTGCCAACCGAGCAGGTATGATCTCCCCGGATATTTCTCAAGAAGTACCTAAGTGTCTAGTCATAGATAAAAGTAAGATAAGGCGCAAGAAAATTAAAATAGGCTCCATGTTGAAGGAGGAATCACGCTATGAGGATTCTATTCGTGGCTTATACTTTGATAGTCGGAAAGACGAAACATTGACAGCCTCCGGATTTATTAAGGAGGAACACATATCTTTGGTGGCCGAACCAGGTTCTAAATACGTAGGCCATGTCGTCACACCATCGAGCCATGCCCAAGATGAGTGTGATTCTATTTATAATTACGTAACAGCAGAACTGAATGGAGGTTTCGATGCAGTGGTAGTCGTGGGCTGTGACGGTACAAATACGAATACGGGCTGGAAGGGAGGAATTATTCGTCTACTAGAGGAACGACTTGATCGTCCCTTGCAATGGGTTGTCTGTCTATTACATTTCAATGAGCTACCGTTCAGAAGTCTTTTCGTATTTATTGACGGACCTACCTCTGGTCCGAACAAATACTCAGGGCCAATAGGGGGACAAATTCCAACTTGTGAGACCCTCGATGTTGTAAAGTTTAAACAAGTTAAGTGTGACTTACCTGAGATTGAGCCCACTGATCTCAGCTCAAATCAAAGGTATCTTTATGAGATATCAGATGCTATACGGTCCGGAGCGTGCGCTCCTGAGCTGGACTCCCAGTAGATAGGCCCCATCAACATGGCTCGCTGGCTAACAACTGCAAATAGAATTGTGAGACTATACATAAGAACAAAAAGACCCACAAAGAAACTGCAAGTATTAGTTAAATACTTACTCGCAGTATACGTACCTCAGTGGTTCCACGTCAGACAGGATAAGTCTATCGCTGATGTGAGTCGGCACCTCTTCCAAGCAATCAAATTCTCAAGATTTCTTCCTCTGAAGTACCGAAATGTGATAAACACTTCCATTAAGACAAACGGCTTCTGTGCCATACACAGAAGCACAATGTGTTTACTTTAACAAACGACAGAAGCTATGAAAAAAATGAATACACCAAAGTTGCACTAAAAAAAATTAAGAACTTCAACAAACTTTTGAAACACTACGAATTCCTTTACCTCTTGAAAACAATCTCTTTCAAATCCATTAAAATATTATAAAATGCAGTGAAATTCTACAAAATCTAAAAATATTTCCGGAAAACCTCGAAAATTTAATAAAAAACCTACAGAGCTTTTAAAATCTATTAAAATCAGAGAAATCCACGGAAATCTTGTAAAATACCTTGGAAACTTTTAAAATATAATAATAATAAAAATTAATTAAAAATTAATGAAAATTTTTTTATTTGAAATAAAAATTTTAATTAAAAATTTCTTTGGAATCTATCAAATTCCAACAATAATTCTAAATCCTTTGAAGTCTTTGAAATCCTTTGAAACATTATGTTAAGCTCTCCGAAGTCCATTAAAATTTGTAAAAATATCGTAAGATACTTTGAATCCTTTAAAATCTTTTGAAATACCTTGAAATTTATTGAAGCTCTTAGATCTTATCTTGGTTTTTTTTAAATACCCTAAAATCTTTAAAAATCTTTGAAATCCCTTCAAATTATTTGAAATAATTGAACATTCCTTGGAATCTTTTAAAATATCCTAGAATCTTTCAAATTCTTTCAAATCTTTGATAATACCTTGAAATATTTGAAAACCTTTGAAATCCTACGTAATCCATAAATTCTTATGAATAAATTTTTTGAAATCCATTAAAATATTTTTAAATTACTTAAAATCATTGAAATCCTCGGCAATCTTATAAAATCACTTGAGATATTTCAAAATATAATAAAACCTCGCATAGATCCAAAAATTTGTAATATAAATCTGCATTATCATCGGAGATGGTAACGGATCGATCAGAAGACCCCAGCGGAGTGAAAGGAGTAGATCCTTTTTCTGAATAAATTTAGTTTCAAAAATTTTTTATTTATAGCTCCATCTAGTCTGAGATGACGTTAACATATTTTCTGTATTAGAGGATATAACTTTGATCGATATTGTAGATTTCCATTTTCACAGTTGAGGAAATGATTTCTGTTCTGATCGATCCGTTATCATCTCCGATGATAATACATGCAAATTTCCCCATGCAAATTTTTTCAAACCCCTCCAAATCATTTCAAGTCCTTGGAATTTCTTAAAAATCTGTTAATCTGTTAATCATGTTCATGGTTCATTACTCACCTCATAATTTATTTCACGTATTCATCCTTGAGAATTTTTTCGTCGTTATACAAGAAATTCTAGTGATTCACGGAAAACATTTTCACAAAAAAGGTCATTGAACTGATGAAATTATATTTATTATACTTTAGCAAAAACGATCTCAAACAATACATCTATAATATTAGACGTCGCAATAGGGCAGCGGTGACAGTAATAACTTCGTCTTTCTTTTACTGACTTTTTTTAGTAGGGTCAGGCGACTTCGAACAAACAATATTATATTTTAGCTCTTTATTTTCTTCAGTTGAGTTAATGTTGTGGAGAATTGTGGTTTACACGAGGGTTTACATTTTCTATTTTATAATGCAAATAGATTCGGCGGTTGAATCCTACTGAAACTTCCATCATTTCATCTCGGGTCATTCTGGTAACCTTCCCGCTTTCCATGTTGATTTTCACACGTCTTCTGCCGTCAGGACCATAAAGTCCAACAAGAATTTCACTAGTCTCCAATATTGCAAAGACGTCACCATCAAATGTTGATAACACAATTCTTTCTTGATTTGGAATTGGCATAAATTTATTATGTCCTGCGGCTACTGTAATTCGTTTATCAGCAGGAAGAGTGTATCTTAGAAGTTTGAATAGCCGGTGCGGATTTTTATTGGGAGTAAGCCGAAGAAATTCAAGTTCTTGAAGTTCATATCCAGATCCGTTATTAGAACAAATCCTGGTAGGTAGAGCACTACACCTTGTAGGAGATCTCGACCTGATACGAAGTAGTGACTCGGCAGAAGGAGACCGCCTATCCGGAGAAGAAGTTCTGGTAACTGAAAGAGACCTGTCAGGAGAATCAGGTCGATCCGAAGAATGAGAAGGTTCGCAACGAGGGACACAAGGAATAGGTTCGCCATTAGGTAGGCACTCAAAATGTGAACTTAATTCTGCAAGAAGAAACGGGGAATAAAATTTTTTACATTCTTATTATTTTTTAAATGCAAGTTGTAATATCACGGACTCCTTGTGGCAAAATTCAGGCTTTGAATGCTGACAAGATATTGATATTTATTCCGCAAGATTTGAAGGGCTTACTGCGATTAAAAATTTAAGATATCGTATTATATTTACCAATAGAGTTAAGGATAACTGCCAAAGATAGGACAAGAGTATACATAAATCTCATTTTTTCCACGTATATAAAAACTGATTCATGCACTAATGAAGAATTTGATAAACAGCGTTGCTATTAGGTATTGTAAAGAAAATAAGAACAACTTCGTTTTAAAATATTTCTATTCAAATATACTTCGCCCAAACAAAGTAAGTCTAAAAATTGCAAGATTATTTCAATACTATTATTAATGGTATTTTTAACAGTATGAAAGATTATTTTGCACGCGAAAAGTATGAAACATACAAGAATATCATGTACTGAAAAACTTTCACCTCTTATCGAAAATTGAATTCTTATCGCGTTTATTTGTCATTCTTATCGCTACTGCAATGAGATTTTATTGTCGAAAAACTTATTTGCCAGAAAAAAATATTCTCTAAGACTAAGCGAGAATCCAGTTTCTTAAACTAAAATCATCGGCAAATAATTTTTGAACGAAAAAGTATTAAACAATCGTATACTTTGAACATTTTTTAAATTTATTTTTGAAATTTAAATTCCTCATTTCTGTGGAGAATGTTTTTTTAGGGAAAGTAAGTGTTCATTCAATTGTGTGCAAAACTAGGTATCTTGCCGACGTTTTGTGAAAATTGCAGTTCACTTCTTCAGGGCTGATCTGAAACTGAAGTTTCAGGTTATGTTGTTCTTATATATATTCTCTACAATGCCTGTGATTGGCCAGAGCGCCCCATGGTGGGGACTGCTCGAACTTGATTGGTGAATTAAGTCTTTTTTAAAAAACCCGGGAGGACGGAAAGCCAAATCGGATAGGTATTATATCTATGGTCCCAATTGATGCTATTAGGGTGTTTTAATATTTCGATTTCTTCTCTATGTTTTCTGGGGAAAATATTGCACGTTTTTGGGATAAAAGTTGTTTTGTCAAATAAAATGCTATGTCCTGTTTCAATATGATGCTCAGCTAGTGCTGATTACGTGAAATGTTTTAGCCTGACTTTACCCTCATCTTCCTTTACACTATCTTTAGGGTTGTTTACAAGTTGTCCTATTTTTGCAGGTGGTTTAAATATGGTTTGGATGTTGTGTTTATTGAGGTAAACGGGTTGTGTTGACTTGTTTTTTTGAGTGTATTTTCTTATTGCTTTCTCATTTTGTTTGTTTGTGTAATCGTTTTGTACACGCCTGTAGGATACCTCTGTGACTTTGACAACAGCGCCATCTGACACGCGAACTATTGGGTATCTCAAAGTTATATGGGCAATATTTTTGAAAAAAAGCAGTAAATATCAAATCATTTTTATCAAAAATGTTTATCTTTCGCTTAAAATTAATTGTTTACTATAAGATTTTTCTTTAACATTGAATTGAAATTAAAATTTCTTCGCAATAGTTCCAAATTGATGGCGCTGTCGTAGCTACCCAACAGGCGTATTAGGATTTGTTTAAAATTTTGTAATTCATTTTGTAATTTATCTTTATCTGTTATGGAGACAGCTTTGTATACAAGAGAACTGATGACCGATTACTAGTCTATGTGTGTAGATGGCCGATATCTAGTCTATGTGTTTAGATGGCAAAAGTTTCGTCAACTTTCAAATTCTTCAAAATCTTTAAGAATACCTTGAAAAAATTTGAAAATATTTGAAATCCTACGAAATCCCTAAATTCTGGTGAATAAATTGTTTGAAATCTATTAAAATATCATAAAATTCAAAACTCCTTAAAATAATTGAAATCCTCGGCAATCTTATAAAATAGCTTGGAATATTTCAAAATATGTGACCGTCCGCGAAGAAAGGGACCTACCGCGCGGTAGCATAATTTTACACACACACACACATTTATATATATATATATATATAATTAAAAACAAGGTTAAACAACCACCCCAGGGTCTCACTGGGAGCAACTGCCATCTAAAAAAATGACACCGGCTCCCAGTAGGACCGCGGTAATTCACATTCATGGTCACGTCTCATAACCGTAAGACGGGTGATCACAGGACACGATGGAATCACAACGACAGACCAGCGAAACCCTCGTGTGTTTCGAGCGCACGAAGCGATCCAAGGATGACAGCTTTCTGCATCCATTTCGCAAGTGCTTTGGCATATTTTTGGCACGCGGGTATGGCTTTAAGGTTACGAACCAGTGATAGTTTCGCACCTCCGAG
>CAKNWW010336563.1:0-12562 GCA_932074435.1 Andricus kollari | reverse complement strand
TTTCATTATTTTTTTGTGCTATCAAAATTAGAATTTTTGATTTTTCATATAATTCAAAAAGTTGTTATGACAATATTGTAGGGTGTTTAAAAAGCAACGATTTTCACCTCTTGACTTTTTTTCGTATCTTGCGTTTTTTGGCTTAAAATGTTAATTTTCATTTGTTCTTTGGAATTTTTTAAATGCTATAACTTTGGTAATTGTTTTTCTATCAAAAAAAGTAATAAGAATATTTTGTTCGCCTTTTTGAGTACTATCAATATCCGTTCATAGAATTTTTAAATATTGAAAAAAAGTGTTCTCAAAAATTTTCAAAATGTGCTCACATTTTGAATTTGTATCCAAAATGGCTGGCTAACGAACTTGACCTTTATTTTAGGACACTTAAAGAGTATACGAAAGCCCAATCCAATCTCACAATTCTTTCGAAAATTATCGTGCTAACAAACTAAAAATCTACATACCTACATACCCACATACCCACATACCCACATACAGACATACAGACAGACAGACACATTCGTAAAAACCTGTTTTTTGGGTTCAGGGGGTCTCAAAACGTGGACATTTGACAAAAACTGTGGGGGGGGGGGGGGGGGCAAATTTTACACAAATCTAATACCTTCTCTGATGAGAATGTAAAAATGCGACCATTTGTACCGAAACTTCGGTCCACGATAGTTACCGCCTTTTTAAAAAAACGTTTTATTGGCTTAAAACTTCTGTAAGATTACACCGCACATCGTGGTAAAATAAATTTGATTGATAAATTTTTAAAACAATTTGTTGAGAGATTCGAAATAAGGAAAAACTAATAGCGTCATTCGATCCTGCGAAAAAATTTAATAAAATGTAGATACTGAACAACTTTTTACACCACGAAAGTATAGAGTGTGAATATAAATTCTATACCATGTAATTTTTTTTAATACTACTGCGTCACTAATTGAGTCCATAAAAAATAGTGAAACACATGGGCTTTATGTAATTATATTAGCTAATTTGAATGGCACTATTACATAGTTTTTCCGTACATTGCATTTAAAAAATTGTTTAAACAGTTTAAAAATGATTTTTTTCTTCTGAAGAATCATCTAGTAGTTTTTTCGCAATTAGTTTTGAAATCATTTTATGACATTCGACGATTTTTGCTTACTTGAAAACTTTGTTCTTCGCAATTTTATGGATCTGCAGTGACACTCTTTATTTGTGTCTAAAATGGCCTCAGGAACATAAAAATATAGCTTGCTTAAAATGTAGGTGATGAAAAAATAATTAATAAATCGCGAAAGCTAAAAAAAGCAAATTAAAAGTTAAAAGTGCACTGAAAATAAAATTATATAAATTGGGTAAAAATAATAAACCATATTTTGTTTCTAGATACATAATTATATCTTAAATTTCTTAGGAAATATAATAGATAACTTTAAAAAGTCAATAATTCCCAGATTACATCTATAAAAACAATAAATTTATCATTCATGTACACTTTTCGTCCAATCTTTCAAAGAAAAATATAATATTTGTAGCAAAATTTTCTTTAAGACATCAAATCGTACTTTAATTGGCTCGATGAAATCAGAACTGCTCGGCGCTATCCACCAGGGAGCGACGATCCTCCTTAATGAGGCATCATGTTCAAAAATTATAACGAATCAATTTTTATTAAATATAAAATATTATGACAGACATTTTTCATCAATCTCATAAAAAAGGTAACTTATACATTTTGAAGTAATTCAAATGCTTGCTTAAAATTATATTTCATGTAATATATTTTTTTTAAATACCAGTAATGTTATTTCATATTCAATCTGTATCTTGGGTCATTGAAATTATCAAAAAGTATTGCACTTATTTTCCCAAAACAAACCTTTTGAAAACTTGAAACTTAAATCAAATAAATCGTTAAAATAATCATTTATTCAATATTTAAAAATATTTGTAACTGTTATGTACATATTTATAAAAAGTTTTGTAATTTCTTATTAACTGTTATAGCCGGATTCCTCGTCATTTGGCCCCTAAGACGGAGCTATTTCTGTTTAAAATGCATACTCAACACAAATACATTCCTTGATCTCTTAATTTTATATATTCATATTCTACTTTTGGCCGATAAAAATTTTTTTTTCTTCAAAAATTTCATTCTCTTAAATCGTCTACATTTTTGGCAATCACTCATGAATATATCTAATTCTATTTCAGTGACTATGATCAAATAGTAGGAGAAAAGTGAACACTATTTTAATTAAAATGCATAGACAGTCATTAAATCTAAAAAAAACTAGGGGAATGTCGACAGGGTTGGCCACCCTTTTAACTATTGCCCATAACTTCCGTTTAGGGAAGAATTTTGTCAATTCAAGCACGTCGTTGGAAAGGTCTAGAGAAAACACTGTTACTAAACATCACTAATTGATTGGGCGACAAATGAAAAAGTTGTTGGCCCATCGCTGAAAATCGACGAAATGTGTACTGAAGTGATTGAATGTGACCTGGAAAACTGAATTGAATGGAATAAAAAGCCGTGTCTATTGCATTGTTTTGTTTTTTATTCGATTTAGCAAAATTACAAGAAAATGTCGCAAATATGAAAATATCTTGCTAAAATGAAAAAAATAAACGACAATGCATGAGTTTTCCATTTTATTTCCTCTTCATTTAATCAGATTTCACTTCATTAGTGTATTGTAGCATCGAAAACTGAGCAGCGTTGTCAGCAACTGAGTGCACAACATACGCTTTGCTTACACCCAACAATTCATAAAAAAATTCCTAGTGATGTGCTACAATTCTTTTTTTAATTTCTGAAATCAAAATTTACATGTTCTGAATATTTTGCCCTGTAATTTTTAAATATAGAGTACCTGAAATTCGTTCTTACTCTCAATATATGTGTTATTTCACAAGAAAAGGTACTTGTATCGATTTATAAATTTTTAAGCACAGAATTTAAAAAAATTAAAATACAATAATTGATTGTGAATGACATATAGTTTTAGGCATAAAGTTGAAAAAACGAATAAGGAATTTTTAATTGGTTTTGAAAAAGAGATGATCGTACAGAAAATATAAGAATTACAGAGATCTTGAGAACAAAGAGCATTACATTTCTTTTGACTTATTTATCAATTAAATTTACCCTCTTGTTTATGGCGATAGTAATTTCGAAAATAAATTCAATTTCTTTCTCTATGGGAAAATAATTTTTTCTACACTATAATACATGCACTTCCCAATCCGAAAAATTAAAATCGAGATAAACGGAAGGTATGCTGACTAGTATTTTGTCACAATGTTGACAAATTTTTCTTGTGCAAGTATAAATCGCGGAAAAGTCCCCTTTTCTTGCCATTCCTATTTCCACGCTAGCAGTTTGAATGAATTCTTCTATCAGAACTGATGATTTATGTCGTTGATGATTTATGATCGTTTTCTTCCTGGAGTCCAGAAAACTTTCGTTAGTCGTGAAAAGTCAGTCTCTCAACTTCCGAACTTATTGTGGAAAATATAGTGAAACTTCTATAATACAAAGTTCTTTGTGACCGAAAAAAACTTCAAATTATTGGAAATTCATATTATTGAGATTAAGAATATAAACGCACATAATATGCTTAAATACGTTTATAATATGTTCCACAGAACGTATTATGAATTTCCCTTGAAGGTGGAACTTTGCCCGATAAGGGCTGCCTGAAACTTTTTTCCTAGCGTATATTGAATGCCCTGAAAAAGCTTAACTAAACGTAAAAATGTTAATCGGGCAAAATAACTAGAAAAAAGGGAAAATATTGGTCCTGAAGAGATCCGTTTGGTATGCTCCAAATAGCAGATTAATGTATAAAGACAGTAATTTGCATCAGTTTGGTGCAGCTTTTGCCCCCACAGAAGTTTTCAATTAGGTTTAAAGTAGCAACCATAGTGTCCGGTACATCGCACTTTAGTCAGAAATAAACCTACGAGAAATTGATAAACCAAATTCAGCATCTCTGAATTTGTTGGTGGTTTTAAATCCTGATCCTCGGCATCATTCTCATCATCAGATTTCAAAGGTTCTTTTTCCTTTACTTTTTCCAATATCTTACTGTTTCTATATTCTGTATCAACTATTGAATTAGAGTCCACATCAACGAATCTTCAAAGTTAACATCTGTGAATCCTAAACTTTTTTGTAAATGAGTCTAATCTTCAGAAACACCGTCCACAGAATGTTCATCCTCTTCTTGTAACATCAGTACAAGCATTGTTTAAATCAAAAATTGCACCCAACAAATGCAAATCAGTTGCCCGAATTTTTTCATCCAAAGCCTTAATCAATCTTCTTATGATTCTCGTTCGATAATCAACTTTAAGTTTCTTGATAATTCCTTGATCCATTGGTTGCAATTTTACAGTGAAACTCGGTGGTACTCTCTAAATTCGAATTAGTAGAAATTTTACTAATGCAATTAGTAGCATTGTATTTGACTATTAAATTAATAATTTTATCACTTTCTACTAAATGAAATGGTAAGATTTATGTTACTAAATGAATTAGTAATTGTATTCTAATAATCTGCTTAGTAGTGCCTACTGACTAATTCAATGAGTAGCAATGAATTGCTATGGAAACAGAATTTAATAATTTTTTTAATACCTATTGCTGCTTTTTGAGTTTTAATTAAAAAACGATAATGTTTTTATAATTTATATTGCGGCCAAAATGTGAACTCGTGAAATCAGGTAGAATGACAGCGTCTTGAGAAATTATAATATTAAAATTATTATTATTATTGTATAAAATCTTTGATAGAAAATAAAATTTTTATTACAATTTTAATCATTTGTTCAAAGTAAAAAAAATTGTTTTGTCATAAAATCATTGTATCGATGATTTTTAAGTCTTTTTTCATGTTTCAAACTTATTACTTTTGACGCAGCACTTATAATCATCAGATCCAGTTTTCCTAAGCGACGAAAATTATTATTTAACCTAAATTTTAAACAAAATTAAAAACTCTTTGTCTTCAAAAAAGCCTTTTTTAAACCACCGTATTGGTAAACTTTGGATAAGTTAAAATAAAAGTATCTGCATACTTTGAAGCGCGAGAATTTTAATTTAGTTAATTTAATTTTTTAAAGTGAAAATTGAACTATTATGTTTGATAATTGATCGTTTTTAGCTGAAAATTCAAATATTCATCTCTTTGATTGAAAATTCAACAGCTTGTTTGCAATTGTTTTTCTCCCTTGACGACTGAAAAATCTTTTCAAGTTGTAAATTAAACTCATGTCGAAAAGCAGTTTTTTATGGTTAAATTCAACTGTTTCTGATTAAAAATTAATTTTTTTGGTTGGGATAGAACTACTAAATTTTTCGTTTAGAATTCATCTTTTTGGAATACTTTAATTTTGTAAGTTCAAAGTTAAGCTCTTTTGTTAAACATTATTTTATTTTGGTTCAAGATTCATCATTTCAATTAAACATTTCTCTCTTTGGTTGAAAAGTGAGCTATTTTGTTAAGAATTCGTTTTTTCTTTAACAACAAATTTTTTTTTATAACTGTAAATGTTTCAATTGAATATTCTCACATTGTAGTTGAAAATTCATCTCTTTAGTTGAAAATAATAAAAAATTTAAAATTTAACCAGCCAATTTCAGGTTGAAAAATTACCATTTTTAATTGAAAATTAAACTATTCCAGTCAATGATTCATAATTTTAGTTGAAAATTTATGAGCTTGGTTGAAAATTAATTTTTTTAACCGAAAATTGAAACTGAAAAATTGAATTTTTATGTTGACAACAGATATTTTTTGTTAAAAAATCAAATATTTCGTTAAAAATTCATGTATTTTTTTGAAGAATCTTCTTTTCTGGTAGAAAATTAATCTTTTTGTATAAAAATTAATTTTCTTGTTTGAAAATTCATCTTTTTGGTTGAAAATGTACAATTTTATTTTAAAATTCAACTTTTTGGTTGAAATTACAACTACTTGGTTAAAAGATCAACTCTTTCGTTAAAAATTCATCTATTTGACTTAAAATTTATCTACTCCAGTTGAAAATTCATCTATCTCAGTAAAAGACTCATCATTTTATTAAAAAATTCATCACTTTGGCTGAAAATTTGTTTGTCTTAATTTGTAGGAAATTTGATTGTTGAGAATTAATTTTTTAACTGAAAATTAAACTATTTGTATAAAGGTTTGTCTTTTTTATTTGAAAATTCATCTCTTTTCTTGAAAAAGACGTATTTCTGGTAGAAAATTATATTTTATGTTTCAAAATTAACATTCTTGTTTGAAACTTTATCTTTTTGGTTGAAAATTTAAGTATTTCAGTTAAGTATTCATTATTTTAGTTGAAATTTCAACTTTTAGATTGAAGATAAAAACTACTTGGTTGAAAGTTATTCTTTTGTTAAAAATGCATCCTTTTGGATCAGAATTCATCTATTTCAGTTAAACATTCAATATTTTAGTTTGAAATCTGTTGTTTTTTTTCTGGAAAATTAATTTATTAACTGAAAATTTAACTATTACATTGTTGGTTGAAAACTTATATTTTTTAGTTCAAAATTCAACTATTTGGTTAAGAATTCATGTATTTTGTTGAAAAATAGTCTTTTTTGTTAAAAATTTAATCTTTGGTTCCAAATTCAACTATTTGGTTTAAAATTCAGCTATCTAGTTTAAAATGGAATATTTTTACTATGTACTTTGGGTACATAGTTGGTCCTCTACAACATATTTCAAGCTCATCAAAATTGGTGACGGACACCTGGAGTTTCATCCAAATCGCAGGTTGCGTATATGCATATTTATGATAAAGTTTGTTTAGGGGTAGTTACCCCGTAGAATATGATTTTTCGAAAAAATGCGAAAACTGGTCAACTTACTCTAGTACTGTCCTGTAACATATATTTTTTTCAGAATTTTCCATCGAATTTTCCCTTACTTTCAATTATTTTTGTGGTAAGTAGGGGGTGGTTTACCCCCTTACAATTTTTTTAATGACGTCGAGCAAATCGAATTTTTCATGGTTCATTGTGATGAAACTTTTCCGATCGGTTTCGTTCCACAATATTGTCTTTTTCAATGTGAACCATTCAAACAGTGAGTTATTACCCCCACCTTTGAGGGGCTGTTTCACCCCCTTAAACGGTTTTTCCGCAGATATAAAAAAATACGTGTCGCTTAGTTTTTGGTCCTCTACAACATATTTCAAGCTCATCAAAATCGGCGACGGACACCTGGGATACCTTCCTTGTTAGTCAGTTATTCTTACTCATTAAATTAGTAGATTTTTACTAATTACTAGTAAACGAATCGGAATCAATTAGTAGTTTTTTACTATTTCAGATTTAAAGAGTAAGTGAACAACTTTCACGACTTTTAGTGTTTGCATCAAGACTTTTGGATGAGCCGCACAATTATTCACAAATAAAATAACTTTCCAATTTCCTCTTTGGAATTTGCAATTAATTTGATGAAGCCAGTGTTCATATAATAAACTTGTCATCCAAGATTTTTCATTATTCTCGTAAAGCACTGGTAAAAACTAGGCTTCCTTGAAAGATCGTGGGTTACATATTATACCGATGACTTTAGTTTTTCTTTACCAGACATATTAGCACGGACCACAACAGTAACATGATTTTTGCTCTTCTTTCCACCATGACTAAAGTCGGATTCAAAAGTCCTGACACCTGGCTTTGAAGCTTTATTATTCTGCGAGAAAAAATCGCAGAATGTTGAGTCAAAGACAGAAGTATTCTTCAACATTATACGTGTAAAACAATGTCAGCTTGATTTTCATCAAAAATTTTTTTATTTTCCTGTGACACAAAATGTGTGAAAAACAGGAGAAATGTGGCTCAACTTTCACTACGACGACTTTGAAGTCCTTCACACGTTCAAATATTGGTGCCAGAAATTTGAAAAAATTCATGAGTATTCAGTAACATGTACTTAACAAAAGACAGTTTTTTTTTACTTCAATTTAATGATTATTTTAATTAGTAGAGCTAAAAATGTAAGAAATAATTATCTCGTATCTGGATAGAGATTTCAAACTGAAATCTAGCTTAAAAGAAGCTTCTCGATTCAGCAGTTTCATCTCAAAAGTTGAATGATTAATAAAAATTATTAATGTCTGAATTAAAAGCGTCTGAATAATTACGATCTTAATGAGTTTAAATACTGGAAAACTCGTATTGAAAAAACGTCCCTTCTCAGCATTGTCCAATTTAAGCGTAAAAGAGATCCCTTCCAAAATAAAGCGTTTACGGAAGCTTGACCCTTTTTTTTAAGGGATCTCTTTCACGCTTAAATTGGACAATGCTGAGAAAGGGCGTTTTTTCAATACGAGTTTTTCAGTATTGAAACTCATTAAAATCGTAATTATTCAGAGGCTTTTAATTCAAACATTAATAATTTTTATTAACCATTCAACTTTTGAGATGAAACCGCTGAATGGAGAAGCTTCTTTTAAGCTAGAGTTCAGCTCGAAATCTCTATCCAGAGACGAGATAATTATTTCTTACATTTTTAGCTCTACTAATTAAAATAATTATTAAATTAAAGTAAAGCAAACTGTCTTTTGTTAAGTACATGTTACTGAATACTCATGAATTTTTTCAAATTTCTGGCACCAATTTTTGAACGTGTGAAGGACTTCAAAGTCGTCGTAGTGAAAGTTGAGCCACATTTCTCCTGTTTTTCACACATTTTGTGTCACAGGAAAGTCAACAATTTTTTGATGAAAATCAAGCTGACATTATTTTATACGTATAATGTTGAAGAATATTTCTGTCTTTGATTCAACATTCTGCGATTTTTTATCGCAGAGTAATAAAGCTTCAAAACCAGGTGTCAGGACTTTTGAATCCGACTTTAGTGGTCACGTGCAATCGCTTAGGACCTTAGGTTATGAATATGACTTTTTCGAAGTTATTCGAATTATCGAACTTCGAATTATGGAGAAATATTAACGTGGGAAACGTTAAGTTTTAGCCGGTGCCAAAAAAAAGTTCGAATTATAGAAAATTTGTATTATAGAGGTTCGCATTATCGAAGTTTTACTGTATTAAGAATATTATTGTACGAAAATATATACTTAGGTCAACTATATACCGTAGAAATGGCCTCAAAAATCTCAGAAATATTTCCTTCCTCATTACTTTTGCCTTTCAAAGTTCAAATAATAATAGAAAATGGATAAAATCGAGGAAAACTAATGTAGAAAATTCGATTTCGACACCATATTGAATCTTGCAATGTAAACCTTGCATTCCTCATCCACTTTCTGAAAGGAATTTGGGACATCTCGATCCCGGAATTCAGTATGTCGGCACGTTCTTCTCACGTGTTTTGAAAGCTTCGTGCTAGTCTTTGAAAAGTAGGTACTTGAATCGAAATCTTCAATAATCTGTTTTCTCAAGTGTTCGTGGGAATGTATTTTACATCAGATGCATATAATTTAAGGAAATTATAAAATTGAGGAAATATTTGAAAATTGATAATATTTCGAGACTTGACGCTAGAGTTTCCAAGGGAAGGAGATACAATAATATTTCATATACATTTTTCTTTCATAAAACAGCTTCTGGCAAAGTTAATATACATTTTGTATTTAAAAAAAACTTTCAAGTGAGAAAACTTTTGTTACTGTTTTCCGCATAAAGACGCATTTACACCAAAATTTGTTGATATTGAACTGCTGTCAAATATGATGGAAAGTGAAGCTACACGTGCGCAAACAAAAGTTCTGAAACTTTCGCAGCATGTGGCAATAACGTAATACACATAAAAATCAGTTTTGAATTAAGAAAATCTGTCGGGTTTTTAGACAAAGAGGTCCTGTTTCAGATCAAAAAATAGGTTTACGGTCTTCTAACAATAGTATAGATACAACATTAGATGATAGAATAGTCGACAGAAAAAACAAAAACTTAAAATGTGAACAATTTTAGGAGAATTAAGAGAATAATTTAGTAACAAAGTTATACAAATTGCTTTTGATACCTAATTACTAAACAAGCGTAGTGGTATGCCGGTATTTAATGCTTTTTATATCATACAGTTATCCTTAATGAATCAGTATGACTAATTACCTAAGATTCTCGAGTTATTAATGAATTATGCAAAAGCTTACTTGCAGTATCCATAATTTATCAGACAACCAAAGTACAACAGAATTCTCTGTGGGCTACGGAACTGGCAATTCATTGACTCGTCACTTGATATTTTACAAATTGTTATTTTCTGAGACATTTATTTGAAGAATTTCACATGCGAATTTAAATGTTGTTTAAAAAGAGAGGGTATATAAAAAATATAAATGACCCGCAAGGCATTAAAAAAGTGTGAACATTAAAAGAATTATTTGTTATGTTTGAGGAAGGTAAAATTATTTAAAATAAACTAAGCGTACAATAAAGTCTAACTTTTATTGAGCGAGAATCCCTACCACAGTGTTCAGTAATCAAAACACATTTTTAACAGATGATAAAGCAAAATTGCCAATTAGATCTTCCCTTTTTATGGTCTTTCAAATTTACAATGGAACGCAACGATTGAAAAGAATCCCTCTTTATATAAACTCATTTCTCGTCTGTCCGCTTAGTATTTTTTTCCGCCTCTTTTTATAAGTTTCCTCGTGCAATTGTTACAAAAATACGACGCACATCTTCTATAATTCAAGCTTTTGAATTTTATGTCACTACTTCCTATTAAAAGTTACAATGCAGTAAAAAAGAATAGGGGAAACCTCCCTACTGTGGATAGAGCAGTCTACAGTGGATAATCATTATTTATAAATATTAATGTTTGTAAATAATAAATTCAATTTAATTGATATTTAAGGTATTATGCGTGTTAATAAATTTGAATTTAAATTAATTATTTTTTTTTATTTGTGCTCTTAATTAACGATTATCCACTGTAGGTTGCATTATCCACTGTAGGGAGTTTTCCCCTACTTAAAATTGTTAAGGCATTAAATTTGGTTTACTTGAAATTAAGCGAAAAATTGCCTAGATTCAAGTAAAGTTTATCTGAATTTAAGAAAAACGTATGATTAAATTATGAAATTCAAATATTGACGACTTTTTATAACATTTTTTGTTGAATTTAAGTTCACCTCTGAATTTAAGGTGAAAAAGATCATGGTGTAACAATTTGAGATACAATTTTTTACAATAAAAAGAGGAAAAATTAACTGATGGAATAAAAGTTGGCGATTATAATAACTTTTCAAATTAAGGTGTGAATTCCGTGATGCGAGAATAATAACAAAAAATCGAACGATGAATTCACCATTTTTCCTGAAAAAATTTCTTCTAGATAGAATTTTATATAATTGGCACGTGTTAAACTTGATGTACATCGGATTATGGCCGAATCAATATGGTACATTTTCTTGAGCACTTTATCAAACTTTCAGTTTGACCGAAGATAAGCAGGCAATATTCGTCATTCGAAAAGATAATGATTAGTCTTTTGCTTTTATGTAGATGTTAAGATAATTTATTAAGTTTTTCTTTAATGAATAAAAAATATGCCTGTTCACATAAAAATGTAAGCTCTTAAAATCGTAAATTTGTTTAATTTAAAGTTTTGAAAGAGCAGCAATTCTCTGAACATAAATGAGAGCTTAAGGGAGTCGAGGCAAGTCGTAACATCGCAGACGAGTTTAATGTCTGCAATTAGTGCGTGGATTAAGGGAATAATAATGCTAATAAATTGCCAGGATCCGCCACGTGTTTGATATATTCTTGAACTTGAATATCTTTAATGTACTCCGTATTGATCAATATTCCTAATATACATGTTATCATCGACTCCAGTTGCATAATAGCAATTTAACCGCAACCACTGACCATCTGCATCGCCGCACTATTTCATCTCGAAAGTACATTCTATCTAATTGAAGATATTGATTTTTACATTCTCATCTCAATGCTTAGGTATTAATTTGTTGTGAAAATAGAATTTCGCGAATTTCCTCAATTCTCGACGTTTTCGGACTCACTGATTGAGAACAACGGATTTTACTTCGGTGTCTGTCTGTCGTCATCGTATTTTGTGAGGACGATAACTTTCGAAGGAATCATCTGATTGCACCCTTATTAAAGGCATACAAAGAAAGGATGAGTACGTTAAACAGCTATTTTTGATCAACGGTTCCGGGTTTTTCATCGAAAATGCTTTTTACAAAACCGAAAAACCAATTTTCCAGCGATAATATACGAGGCACGAAAAATATGTTAAAAACCTAAAGTTTTCATCTCAAAAAGATCTACAAATTTTCTTGAGAATATTTTCTTGCTAAAATGCATATTCTTTTTTTAATCGTGAAAAACATTATTAAAAATTCAATTTTCCAGCCAAACTATGGAAAGAAACGCTAAAATGTCAACGAGAAAAATCCCAGTCAGAAATGGATGGTCGATTAGACGTCGAATCAACGTCGTTTTTTGTGTCGAAAAATCATCGATATTTTCGTCGATTCGACGATATTATGTCTCCCAATTCAACGTCGTATTGACGTCGAATTATTAATCGTTTCGACGTCT